>SJRY01000233.1:0-164986 GCA_011319805.1 Macrocybe gigantea | reverse complement strand
ACAGAAAGAACTAAAGGAACTAGATGCCTTCGTCGAAGAAGATTACGAACAGGAAAAATACGCCCATCGAAATCGCCTTACGCAGCACCCTGCTTCTTTCGCAATAAGAAGGATGAAGCAAACGACTCATCCAAGACTACCGGGAGATAAACAAATATACAGTCAAGGACAAGTTCCCACTACCACGCATCAGTGAGCTCCTTGACGTATTACAAGGAGCAAAGTATTTTAGCAAGATCGATATCATCTGGGGATACAATAACGTGCGCATCCGAAAGGGGATGAATGGAAGGCAGCCTTCCTAACAGCAAGAGGACTCTTCGAACTGACCATCATGTATTTTGGCAGTGCAACGCACCAGGCACTTTTAGCCGAATGATGCGAGCCTCTTCCAAGACCAAATACGAAGAAGAGTGTGCATAATCTATATGGACAACATCATAATCATTGGACGAACACGAGAGGAACTCCAAAGAACACCATAGAAGTCATGGAAATACTGAACAAGAATGACCTGTTCATCAAAGGACCGAAATGCATCTGGGAATCATCAAAGGTCCAGTACTAGGATACATCGTAGAGAGGGGAAGGTAGAAATGGAGCCAGAAAAGATCACAGCTGTACAATCCTGGCCAACCCCGAAGACGAAGAAAGAACTACAAAAGTTCTTGGGATTCATGAACTTTTACCAACGATTCATCAAGGGATATGCAAAGGTCGCTAAACCCCTGACGGAGTTGACTGGAAACAAAACATTCCAGTGGACAGACAAGCAACAAGGCGCTTTCAAAGAACTGATCCGACATATAACCTCAGCACCCATTCTAGCACTACCACAGACAGAAGGAAAATTCCGAGTCGAAACGGACGCCTCAGGATATGCCATTGGAGCGGTACTATCACAACAGCAGAAAGGACTATGGCATCTGATCACATTCATTTCGAGATGCATGACCCCAGCAGAGCAAAACTACGAAATCTACGACAAGGAACTTCTTGCAATAATGGTCGCACTAAAGATATGGAGACAATACCTCCTCGAAGCTGAGAGAAGTTCGAAATATTGACGGATCACAAAAACCTATCATACTTCCAGAAGCTACAGCGACTCAATTCGAGACAGATTGGCTGGTACCTGAAATTACAGGAATATGACTACGAACTATGACACGTACCAGGAAAGGCGAATGGAAAAGCGGATGTCCTGTCACGGATGCAGGATATGAAGAAAACCTAGCAGAGAGGGATGACGTACAAATGATCAAAGAAGCAGCATTCATTCGACATCTGGAAGAGAATAATGAACGAGACTTCGAATTTATGATGTTCAAGTACGAACACCCACAGAAAGAAGACGCAGAAAATAATGAAACAATACAAACAAGAGGAATCATGATGATCGAATTCTCAAGAATAGAACAAATTCGACAATGACATGAAGGGAGACAATTGTAACAACAGGACTGAAGGAAAAACCACACTGGTTCACAGAAGATGACCACATCGTATACGTAGGAAAAAATCTATGTTCCTCCAGACAACAAACTGAAGGAAAACATCATGTTTGAACACCACGACACACCCATCGGAGGACACCCTGGGCAATACCGCATGCACGAGCTCATAAACTGCACCTATTGGTGGCCATCAATGCTAACGGATATCAAGAAGTATGTCAATGGATGCGAAACATGTCAGCAAACAAAAATCATCCGACAAAAGAAACATGCACCCCTACACCCGCATGAAATCCCACAGCAACCATGGAAGATATCGGATAGATCTCATAGGACCGCTACCCAGCTCGAATGGCTTTAATGCCATCGCCGCAGTCACAGACCGCCTGACCAAGATGATCCACCTAGTTCCCACAAAGACCGAACTTACAGCAGAAGGTCTTGCACGACTATACCGAGACAATGTGTGGCGGCTTCATGGAATCCCACGAAAGATCATCAGTGATCGAGGACCCCAGTTCGCAGCGCGATTCATGACAGCGCTTCTAAAATTACTCGGAACAAAGCAAAATCTATCAACGGCCTATCACCCACAGACAGATGGACAGGCAGAGCGATCCCACCAAGAAACGGAAGCCTTCCTCAGAAGCTTCACAAACAACTTACAGGACGATTGGGCAGAATGGATAGCAATTGCAGAGTACCAATACAATGACAAAGCACACCAGGGAACGAAGGAGACACCATTCTACCTCAACTATGGAATGCACCCCTGGAAGGGAGAACTGCAGATGACAGAAGAGAATAACCTGGCAGCAAAGGACTTCATCAAAAGAATGAATCAAATACAGAAAGAAGCAAATGCTGCACTGCAGTATGCACAAACATGAGCCAAAGACAATTACGATGCGAGACGAAAACCCACCCGTGAATACAAGAAAGGAGATAGAGTATGGCTAGAAGCCACCAATATCACAGTCAATCGACCATCAAAGAAGTTATCGGCACTCCGATACGGACCATTCAAGGTGGTTGAAAAGAAAGGAACCTCGGCATATCGCCTGGAACTCCCAGCATCATGGCAGCTGATACACCCCGTGTTCAATGAAACACTGCTCATGCCTTACAAAGTGTTACAGACGCCGCCCAAAGAACTATTCATTTTCTTATCTTATCTTTCCCACATCCCTTATCTCCCCCATCATGCTGCGCAGCGCGCAGCCATCGAGTCATCTCACTTCCCTAGTCATCCTGAGTCATCTCCTTCCAGTCTTACTCATCCGCAGTCCACAGCATTGCGCAGCCCATGGTCCGTGCTCGAGTACTGTAGTGTATATAAGGACTCCCAGATGTACCAGTAATGCTAGGCTTAATATTCCTTTTGCCATCATCTCAAGACCACTCTCGCACTTAGTCTGCCCGAGTCCTTCTGAGATTCGTCTAGCCTAACACAAAGGACCCCGTTTCAAGATACAAGAGCAACCATCACCACCACCCCCTGAAATCATAAATGATGAAGAAGAGTACGAGATAGAAGAGATCCTAAAAAGGAAGAAACAAGGGAGGGGGACACTATTCCTGGTCAAATGGAAAGGATACAGACATGAAGAGAACACATGGATCAAAGAGAAGGAACTGGGGAATGCGCAGCAAGCTCTAGACCACTTCCTAAAGAAGACTGCGAACCAGGATAAAAGGATCACGACAAGAGGGAAGAAGACCAAAAATCGCACTTCATGACCACCAACGCCCCCATCAGCATCGACAGCAGCGAGGGCAGCCGCGCACCTACCCCCAATTGCCCAAGCGACCTCGAGAATCTGGCAAGGATTCTCAATGCTAGCGACTACATGGACCCCCTTGCCATCACACTTGGCGCGTATATGCACTATGTTATGACCGTCCGCACGCACCTCTGGACCGGGCGAACCCCTGATGGGACCGGCCCCACTGCAGCTGAACGTATCGCGCTTCGCGAGGTGATGGAAATGCTTCATACAGAAAACCGGTGACTTAAACTCCTTGCCACCACACTCCATCACATCCGCGCTTATAATGAAGAGCTCATTCATACATGGGCCCTGCGTGCCACGACCGCCTGGGAGACCAATACTGGGTGGGGACAGCTGGACTAAGGTTTTTCGCGAGGACGCAAATCTAAAGAGAGGGTGATGTTACGGACGCCGCCCAAAGGACTATTCATTTTCTTATCTTATCTTTCCCACATCCCTTATCTCCCCCATCATGCTGCGCAGCGCGCAGCCATTGAGTCATCCCACTTCCCTAGTCATCCTGAGTCATCTCCTTCCAGTCTTACTCATCCACAGTCCACAGCATTGCGCAGCCCATGGTCCGTGCTCGAGTACTGTAATGTATATAAGGACTCCCAGATGTACCAGTAGCGCTAGGCTTAATATTCCTTTTGCCATCATCTCAAGACCACTCTCACACTTAGTCTGCCCGAGTCCTTCTGAAATTCATCTAGCCTAACAGCGCTGATGCTAGCTTCGAGCTTTTGCTACGCAAAACCAAGTCTGTGCACAGGTCACTCTAACTAACTCTTAAGGGTGAGAGGCGGGGATAAGGATGCTATTTCTAGCCAGCTCGAAGCTGGATTCTACTAGGTACAATTTAGGTATTTATACATTATGACTACCGAGCATGGACCACGACTATACTAGCCTCATGCTATGTGAAACCCTAAGCCCTTATTTGCATGAGTAAGAATCCGACTGCGCTCCATGTGTTATCCTGCAGTTACTGCGCAATAACCCTTCACCCTGATCAGCGCTGACGCGTCGTTGTCATAGGGTTTCCTCAAGTCATCACATTGTATCCTGTTTGTCGCATCGCGGTTTCTGTCACGTATTCCATCATGTGGCTTTTGAGTCACGTGCCCATCATCAAGATAACGATTAGCCCTAAATCATAACAGTAATGGTGATGGTAGATCAGTTCACTAAAGGAGCCAAATTCATACCAGTCAATATGGAAATCACAGCAGAAGGAGTTGCTCGCAATCTGCGCAACACCATATTCCTGAACTATGGACTCCTGAAGAAAGTTATCAGCGACAGAGGAGGACAATTTGTCTCTGCATTCATGACAGACCTCTATGCACTTTTGCGAATTAAAGGAGCCCCTTCAATGCCATATCATCCACAGACTGATGGACAAACAGAACAGGTTAATCAGGAACTTGAACAGTACCTGAAACTCTTTATGAACTATCAACAAACAGACTGGGCGGATTGGCTACTGATGGCCAAATTTTCCTATAATAACTGAATTCACTTGGTGACCAGATACTCCCCATTTTACTTGAACCATGGGTGACATCCATACACTGGAAAAGAACCTCCGAAGCATAATGCTAAGTCACAAACTGCTGAGGAGTTCACCGAAATGATGAAGGAAATTTGGACTAAGGCCAAGACCTCCCTGTTGAAAGCCGCAGAGACAATGAAACGGATATATGACCAGAAACAGAAGCCCGCCTGAGAGTATCATGAGGGTGATCAAGTCTGGCTGGAAGGAACAAATATCACAACTGACCGGCTGACTGATAAGCTTAACGATAAGCGGTTCGGTCCGTTCAAAATCAAATGGTGAATTGGAGACTCGGCATATGAACTCAAACTACCGGAACATTGGAAAATTCATCCTGTCCGAAATGAATCTGAGCTCACCCCATATATGGCACCGGCATTTCCACGACAAAAAGTGGTAACAATTCTGAAATGATCTCCTCCCATCATTGTGGAAGGAGAAAGACAATATGAAGTAGAGGCTGTAATAAACTCCCGATGGAACAGAGGAAAATTACAGTATAGAATACATTGGAAGGGATATCCCTTAGAGGACGCTACTTGGGAACCTGCTGAAATGTCAACGAAGATGCACCAAACGTGGTCATGAAATTTCATCATGAGAATCCTGAAGCGCCATCCCTAGAGAAAGGGCAATGTCAGCTGCCACCCCGACCTGTGCCAAAGAAAGTCATATGAACCCGTCTCCATCAATCCCAGTTGCCGAAGATCCTCTTTGACCACACGGCTAATGAAGTCTGGGTCTACCTACATGGTCAGCAAATGAAAATGCTACCGAAGAAGGAGACCCTTACTGGCTGGATGGCAGACCCAAAAGAAGTCGAAGACTGCTTGGACACAGCCTGGCAGGCATGGCAGCAACGTTGGGATCAGAAAATCATAGGCGAGGACGAGCGCCAGAAGAACTAGAAGGATGATGAGGAAGAAGAACATGATTGTGAGGACGCAATCCCTAAGAGGGGGGTAATGTTATGATTTCAGGACTAATCGTTATCTTGATGATGGGCACATGACTCAAGAACCACATGACAAACATGTGACAGAAACTGCAATGCAACAAACAAGGCATCATGCAACAACTCAAGGAAACCCTATAACAACGACGCATCAGCGCTCATTAGGGCAAAGGGTAATCACATAGTACCTGTAGGACAACATGAGGAGCATAGTCAAATCCTTACTCATGCAGACAAGGGATAAGGGTTTCACATAACACAAGGATAACACAGTCGTGGTCCGTGCTTGGTAGTCATAATGTATAAATACCTAAATTATACATAGCAGAATCCAGCTTCGAGCTGGCTAATCATTAGCATTCTTAATCCCCGCCCTTCCTCTTAAGTCAGTAAGAGTGACTTGCATGCAGAATCAGTCTTGTATAGCATGGCCTGGCTTGCCACACCCCCAACAGGTTCAGTCCTTCTTCTTGCCCTTTCTCTTGGTCTTTGAGCCTGATGCAGCAAGAGCCTCATCCTTGTCATCAGACTTGGGCTTCCCACCCTTTGACTTTTGGGACTGTAGCTGATCGTATTCCTCTGAAATGGTGGAGATCAGCTCATCAGGGGAGACAGTATGATCCGAAAATTTTGTGATTGCAAGGAGACTTGAAGCGAAGTTGGAGAGGGTCTGTGGGAGCGATGAAATAATAGTGGAGGTATAATCCTTTTCATTGATGTCTACTCCAACACTTGCCAACTCTTTCTGTTTGACTTGTAGCTCATCAAGGAACACGTGGACATTGCCATCCTTTCCAATATGGCTCTGCAAGAAGCACATATGCATATCTGTCTGTGTGTATGCTCCCTTCATGGTATATTCAGTCTTGATAGCTTCCCAGTGCTCCTGCACAGTAGTTTTTGTTCGGATGCTCATGAGGGTGGAGTCAGAGATCTTTTGGATGAGTAGCTGGCGAGCTGTGCACTCGCTCTTCTTCTATTTAGCGATTTCTGACTCAATGACCTGCCTTCTCTCTTCAGACACCTTTTCAGGAATAACCGGGCATGGGGACAAGCCATCAAAATGGCCCCAGTGCCCCTTGGCATCAACAGTGTTCTGGAAACGCATGACGAAAATAGCCCAGTTCAATCCAGAGGGGTCAAGCTTTGGTATGGAAGCCGGTAGGGTGTCAGACAGAGATGTGATGTTGGCAGACATGTCAGTGGATGTGGGGCCCATAACCTATGAGAGGCTACGAGTGTGATCTGTAAGATAGAGCTCAGCATTTGTTAGGCAAACGGCTGGATGTATTTAGCTACCTGTAAGATAGAGCTAATACATCCCTTGAGTCAAACAGTTAATGAACGAAAGGTATATGAAAGGCTCACCTCAGCATTTGTTAGGCAAACGGCTGAGGTTCATATGTGAAACTACGTCGAATATAAGTTAAATGACATGAAACAGGTAATATACTTAAAAGTTTGTCTGGCGGTGGCACTGATGAGTTGGCCCCACCACCCGCGTGTCTGTTCCTACGTCGAGGGTTTATCCGCTTGCTTGAACCGTCCATGCACCCCTAAACATGCACTCATGTGGCGGTGTGGCAGCCCGCCCCCTCAAATTCCAACATACTGGATGCTGAGGAATGAATTTTACAAAAATCTAAAGCCAGAGACATCTTCCCTATGGCTTCTACTCTCCTTCTCAGGTCTTAGAATGTCAAATATATCACTTGTGGACGAGGAGAAGAGGTCGCGATGTTGAAGCTCGCTTGCTTGCATAAACCATGTTGGTTCCTGTTCACCTCTACCTTAATATGATCGAGGATGACTGACAAATGACAAATATTTATTCCTGACTATGTCAGCGAATGACTCAGGTACATAGAGTAGACTACGACCTCGCCAGGACTGCGAAAGCATCGAAAAATGGAAAAAAAAAAAAACGAAACAAGAGGTAAGTAAAGATATGACAACGGCAGTAACTGCTGACTAATGGAGGTGTTCTACGTCCAACCCATCGCATAATATGCTTGTCGCGCCGCTTCTTCTTTCGCAATCTGTTTGCTAGTTCCTGTCCCGACGCCTTTTAATATCCCGTTTACTTCAAAGACAAGGCAGTGTCAGTGTCACTAAGTTTCGAGTGCGGAACAGACGTAAACCACTCACCGATACACCGCACCGTCCATTGTCCCGCATGAGACGGCCCGGCAAACTCGGATGGATATTCCACGGCAACGTGTCTCTGGGCCGCAGTCTGATTAAACAACGGAAGGAAGGGCAAGTGAGGTTGGGCGGGAGCAAGGGGATTCGGTTGTGACGCAGTCTTTGTGGCTGATTGAGGTGGTGTCTGCACCCTGGCGTGGGCATTGGATTCCAGTATCGAAGGACCTTGAGGATTTGTCCATTCCGCCTTGATTTTTTTCAACGGAGGCGTTTCAGCATGTTGTATTCGAGGTTTAGGAGATTTTACATGCTGGATGTCGGGCTCCTCAAGGAGCTCCTTCAACCAGGTCTGAATGTGCTCGATCCCTCGCTCTGCATAGATACCACCAAGATAAGCATAGAGAAGTGAGCGCGATTCCTGAGGAGGCATATGGAGTTGCTCGGAGTGTACAATGGAACAAGTATAATCCCCCACCTTGGGCGAGTCAAGTTCTGGCAACACATCGGGATGGCACCGAAGTTTAGAACGTAGACCATATATGGTCACCAAATCTTGCATATTTGTGTCATAGAGGATCTTGTTCCGACTTTGCTATGGGGAACAGAATGGCTTGACCTGTTCAGACGTACATGCATAGAATGGGAAATCTTACTTGAATTTCTGGCAACGCCAGCATTGGCCTCTTCGAGAACAGCACATATGTAATGGCCGCCTCGAATGCTGTCTTTCCCAGTTCAACCAACACCTCATTGTCATAGTATCCTTCTGAACTTGAGTCCGATCTCCGAAGTGACGCGTGCGTGAACACCTGGAGCATGATTTCTGTTGTCAATTTGGGCAGCGAAGGCAGCGGGACGTGGTGGTGGTTGGTGGCCGCTCCTTCGGATCCAGGCCAGCTTCGTTTCTGAGCCATGGGTATAGGCTGTTGAAAGCAAGGCGTTGATGAGCCTTCCATGTCAGCATGGGACGAGGAAGAGAAAGGCTCCACACTGCGGACCAAGTTGTGTCTGCTGATTGCCAAATCTGGTGTTATTTGCGTCTGAGGGCAATATACAGTACGTATGTCTCGCAAATTATGTTATATACGCCTATCTGCAAATCATCTATGAATATGGTGAGATATAAGGTAGTCATGTAGATGTATATGACAGTCCGCCAGTGGTGAGATTTCTATGGCAAATGGAATACGAACAGGCTATGAGGCCAACCTGGGCCTCTTCGACAGATCTACTGCGATTTTATCGGTTGGCGCAGGACGCTTGTGAAAGCCTACAATGTTGAGACGGCCGTTCAGTGCATCGCGCAAATTGGACCGTGCGATACGTGATCATACCTGCTCGTCTGGTATGAATCAAGGGAGATTTCTGGACACCGGAGGCAGAGGGAGTAGCACGCGAGTTGACCCCACGATCTTCCGTTGCTGAGAAGGGTTTTCTGCGATCTATGGGATATAGCGGCTGACCGGCGACGAGGTGCATATCACCTCGTTCATTCAAGGTTTTGTCGATCAGTTGAATGGCAGCGACCTTGGTCTTTAGGTTAGTAGATAGCCTTTGACAAGAGCTGACTTGATTACTCTCTGGTCTAGCGGCTCATCATCCGCGTGAAGCAACAACATTTGACGGAAATCTGCGAGGTTTTCAGACTTGTCTGTCATGAAACATCGTCCTGGCCCAGAATCATGCGCTTCGCCACATAAACCACAGTTAATACGCTCATCAAAAATCTCAACCTCTTCGTGTTTGAAGCGTTGCGACTCCGCGTCCGCTGGACTGCCCCTGTCTGTCGTTTCGGAATCGCTCGGAGAAGCATATGCCGAGTCGTCAGAAGAACGTTGCGCCTTTTTTTTGGCCGGTTCTACTTGGGATTCCTCCACGTAGGCGTTGGACTAGGGTCTCGTTTAGAATGCGCTGATAGGTGAATGAAAGGGACCTTCTTGCCTTATGTAAGGCAGCCTTGCGGCGAACTCCCCGCCCTGAAACTGCTATTTCGTGCTGCTTATCTTTTTCTCTCTCTATTGTGATTTTCTGCAGTGTTTCTGCCCATGAATCACCTGGATCAGTGTCACCGACGTCTTCCAAGATGTCTTTGCCTGTCGCCCAAACTTTTGCGAATGAAAAAGAAAAGCCCGCTTCTTTCACTGGAGTTGGTTCTTCCCCCTTTTCCTCTGTTTTCTCCACAAGCACCTGGATGTCGGACTCTGTGTCTATTTACAATGTCAGATGCACTTTAGAATTATGGAACTGAAGGAAGCGCACAAGTAATATCCTTGCTCTCGTCCGCATCATCAAACAATGCTTGTGCCCCGAAAGTCAAGATTGACTTGATGTCATCACCTCCAGATTCATCGTCATCCATTTTTTGCACAATGAGATGGTCAAGAGCTAATTTCTTTTTTCCGACTTGCATGATGCGCTCTATAACAAAATTAATGCAGGTCAAAAGCATTGAACATGTGACTGCACCTTCAGCTGAATTTTTCATCATGAGTTTGAAAACAAGGCAAGTCCTTGTCTGACCATACCTATAGGCACGAGAAATAGCCTGGAGAAGCATTAGTCCCCTTTCCTCAGGAAGTTAACCTGTAGCTTCACTTGTAGATCCTAAATTACCATTATTGTTAGGCACAATCAGGGTAGATAGAATAATGTTGAGCAGACCTGGTGAGGGTTAAAATCAGGATCAAAGATAATGACAGTGTCTGCAGTCTGCCGGGGGCATTGATATGGCTAAGATGATGACAGAGGAGAACATTGTACATACATAGAGATTGATTCCTACACCCTGTTATATGAATGAGCAATCAAGGAAAATATGTGCATTAATGGAGCATACCCCTGCTCGAGTCGTGAGAATAAATATGAACCTATCAGAGCCAGGTCTGTTAAATTCATCCATTGCTTTTTGTCTCTCTGTGCCTTTTGTAGACCCATCCTATAATTCTCTTAGCAGTAGTCAAAAATTCACTGATTGGCCCACCATTCGTAGATAATTGTATCCTTCACCATGCAAGAAGTCTTCCAGTATATCCAGAGCTAGTGCAAACTGTCACACAAATGCCAGGTAAATTACAGGTCGTATATGAGCACAACAACCAACCTGACTGAAAAGCAATACTCTGTGACCTCTTTCTTTGAGCTTGGGCAAAAGATTTTTCAGAAGACAAAGCTTGGCGCTTGCATCAATCAACTTTTCATGACTTTCCCTGTTACCAAGGCCTCGAGGTTCAATCTCTGGAGAGTAAAGATATGGATGCTGAAGACACCTAAACAGAAGTCCAAGTTTCAAAAGCTGAGTAAATTTCATTTGACCTTCATGCTTACTTCCGGAGTTGCATAAGAAGATTGTTTACTCTGCCTTTCGACAGAGAGTTATTTGCCCTCAAATTTGTGCTCATCGTCAACCCATTTAGGATTTCGAGATTGTGGCCTATGCATACATCATCATCACACGAGAACAATGATCATAAAATTGGCATCGACCCACTGAAAATTGAACGATAGACTTCTTTTTGTAGAGACGTCATAGATATTGGAACAATGACTTCATTCTGAGAGCAAGGAGTGAAAGCGTGAAAGATGCAAAAATGCTTGCCTTACCTTCGGCGGGAGCTCAAGGACTTCACTTTTAAGCCGCCTCAAAAAGTAGGGTCGGAGACGAGTATGCAATTGTTTAATAAGGTCTTCTGTGAGTTCCTCGTAATCTTTCTCAAGCTGTTTCAAATCATGCCATTCGTTGGGGTCCAGGAAATTCATCAAGTTGAACAGTTCGCGGATATTGTTGTTTAGAGGGGTCTGCCATGCTTACAGGTCATTGCAAATTCCTCGACGCATAGCCTCCTGCCACTCACCCCAGTCATAATAATCCTATGGCCACTATTGAGCTCTTTGAGCCTCTTGAAAAGGAGACTGCTATCATTCTTCACTGCAAATTCATGTCAACAGCAGATGGCAATGAAGAGAGACAGTTTACATACGTCGCTGCCCTTCATCAACAACAAGAACCTTCCAAATAAGTGTAGAAAGTATCAGATGGGATGAAAATACAACTTACCTCCCAACGTGATTGCGCTTTAAACACAGGACCGAAGTCTTTTGGATTCAGTAGGGCTTCATAGGTGGTGACCAATGCATGGTACTTGTGTCCGGTAGTGCCCTTCGGCTTCGAGTTGTGCATGAGTTCAAATCTTTTGACAACACCTCTGGCTTTCGCATCCCCATAAAATGGAACAGCGCGAAGTTTGGGTGCCCAGCGTTCGAACTCCCGAATCCAGTTTGCGATGGTGGAGTTCGGCACGACCACGAGAGCTGGGTATGCATTGAACTGCATGACGAGTCTGCCCAAAAAAGTGACCATTTGCACGGTCTTACCCTATATAATGACCATTTTAACGCTGCGGTCATGGTTTGACGTCACAGGACACACCAATCCCATTTCATCGGCCAAGATACAGTTCTGGTGAATCCACCAGTTGTTTGACAGCCAATTGAATCCGTCGACCTACTCAATTGTTCGCATTAGGAAAGATTCAGGCTTGACAAAACATGCTGACTTGGAAAGGCATGAGCTTAAGTTGAGGATCTTGACCCAAGTCTAGTTCTGCCGGATCCTTCAGGACATGTTTATTGCGATAATCGTCTCTGACTCGTTTATCGAAGGTCTCGAAATATTTCTTGTCGTGAAGTGGAATATTCACTTGACGCGCATCAATGAAATGCTGAACAGCGACTTTGAACTCCTCATATCCGGATTCATCAGAAGATGGAGGAGAATCCCAAGTCGCTAAGAGCAGCAAGATGATTAACAAACGCGGTGGATGTACGATGAACACCAACCTTCGTCATACCCTAGTTCTCTCCACTTGATAAATGCCCAGATAATTAAGTCGCATCTGTCGATAGTGAACTCTTTGCATTCTCTACTCTCCCAATCCTCTATTCGTTCAATGAGATCATCACTAGGCTGTTCCCCTTGATCGACGGCGAGCGCGCGTGCTTTCTCTATCGCAGCCTCGTAAAGCTGCGCGTTATCGGTTTCGCCTTGATGCGGGGGCTTGTTCTCTCGTTTGCCAGTCTTAAAACGACGGGGACGCCACAGATAAACATCTAGGACACGGTCTACTGTTTTCCAGTCCTGCGGAATGCGGTCTTCGGCATCGATTAAGGATGTTCCTGAGGCTTCTCCATGCTTCGCGGAGGTGTCACGAGAGCCTTCGTCCTCATTGAACAGGAAGGGCGCATCGTCAACATTATCGCGTCTTCTTCCCGTTGAATGAGGTAACAAATCGACCTGGGTTTGGCCAGACAAGAAATTCTTGAGTTTCGCTCGATGTGTGGAAAGCAACCACATGTGCGGAACCCATTGAACGCGCCTGTAGCTTCTTTCCGACCATTTTACCAAGTATTCGCGAGGTAAAGAAGATTTTACATCCGGCTCTTGAGGGTTACTTTCAACCGCATTGGGAGGATATGGGCGCCAAGCTAAAATTTTGTCGACGCTATAGCGATAAGACAAGCAGTCTGCACATAGCCATTGTCTCGAGTAGAACTTAGCCTTGTCCAAGACAGTAAAAACTGGCTCTCGGGATTCCAGGTCACGGAGATGCTCGTAATGAGCTATGCGTTTACAAGTTAAGCAACGGAAGAGCAATTCAGACTGCGTCTTGAAGTAGGTACTATCGTCCGATTCGGGTGATTCTTCGGCAAGAAGAGCACTTTTGGATTGCACAGCAGGCTCAAGCGTTTCTTGCCAAGGTTTAATCGCAATTTCCATGCAGCCAAGGCAGGTGGCGCCCTTCATACACGAGCCTGAGGGTAGGAATGAGTGAAACTCGAGAACGTTGGGGCCCGATACAAACCACAGACGAACTCCGTCAGTTCATCGGTGTTCAACTCTCTCCGTGTCAGAGTTTCAGAACCAGAGGCACTTTCGGCTTGAGACCGAGCCCGAATCGCCCTGAGGATCCCATCTCGTTGAGTAGTTGCGAGGCACTGCCAATGAGCGGAGACAGGACATCTAAGACTTGGGGAGGGGGTCAAAGACTGTTACGCGCGACACGCGACACAAAACTTACCATCTAACCCAGCCACCCAAGTCTTTAAACCGATCTTCTTCGTCACTAGACTCGTCTGACGGGCTTTCCTCTCTAGATTTCCATTTTCCCTTCCTACTCAGCTTTTCCAGTAGTTCATGGGCAGGGCCACGATGACATTTCTCGCAAATGGCTCGGTGGTTTCTTAAGGATTCCCTTCCATCGCCAACCCAATCCCAATCAATAACAGCGATGCTCTGCACCTTACCATAGGCGGGACAGGAATCCTTGCGAACGACTTTCGCTATCCTTTTACGTGATGGATGGTCACTGTCGCCCTCAAAGCCTCCATCGACATCGATTTCATTTGATTCAATGGTGAGCCTGACTTTGACGTGCTCTGAAGGAGGGGAAAGACGCCGAGACCGTTCCACTTCGTCCTGATCAGAGTCCGTAACATATATGTGACGAGATCGTGTCTTCCGAGGACTGAATGGTAGGCGCGATTTCCGAGATTGCGATCGAGCTGCTCTCTGGGAACGCACACCGAATTCGCTATCCTCAGATTCTAGGTAACTTTCCTCGCCATACCCGCTCTCAAAACCCTCGTCGGCCTCATCATACGCCGTGAAAATGCTTCGAGGGGGAGACATCATCCCTCGTGAAGGGCGCGGAGCTTTTCCAGCAGCGGAGCGCCTTTTCAAAGTTAGCAAAAGCCTGACACGGGATAGGACATGCACTGCGTCGGAAGATGGGTCAAAGGACGGTAAGTTTCTGGCTTCCTTCTTCTGTCCTAAAAGCGTATCAGTGCAGAATTGAGACTCAGCAGGGTTGAACATACGATAGTCCTCTATAAGATCAGAATACTCCCTCTCAAGCGTCTCTGAGGGAAACTAAGCAAAATTGCAATTAATGGCTGATCGGGCATAACCGAACCATGTTCATACCTTATGGATGGCATCAGGGCAACGCACAAAGTAGTAGAGTTGACCAGCTTCCTGCATTTCACCAACAATATCTTCAAGTGTTCGTCCAGAGGAGGAGGTCAAGACACTGTTCGGGAGGATTCGATATGACCCCTTCATGGAAGGGGGAAGGACAGGGGGGAGGACAAAGAACGGCTTGCGTGATGAAGCAGTAGGGTTTTTAATCGAGTAACTAGTGGAAGAAAGAGGAGAGAGCGTCGATAAATCGCTCTGGGCGTCGACATCGATGACCTCCATGTTGGGATGCGACGCGACGAGCACAAAAGACAGACACGAGGACTAAATACTGAAAGACAATTTAGGAACCCATGTTATGTAAGCAACTCCTTCAGCCAATCAGAACATTGTTCTGCAATTTCCTCACTGTGATCTGTGTTCGCGAATCGTTCGGGCGGCGTGGACATAATAAAAACGCATAACTCACTAATGCAAAAGGCATGTGGAATGCCGCGTCTTCCATGAGCCACTCTCACGTATTCTAGATTAGGTTTGAGAGCCTTCAAGACGAGATCTTTTTGTTCAGCTACCCAGTCGTCTTGCTCTGCGTAATAGAACCAAAGTCGATCTCGGAACTGTTGTAGAAGGAGAAGATCAAGGTCGCAGATAGCTTCCATCTCTTCATGCGCCATCGCCAGACATGCTCGTATAACGAGAGGGGAATCTAAAAGTGTCTGGAGCACGGCCAACTGGGATACAGGCCACTCGGGAAATAATAACGAAAGCAGTCTTGAAGGTAATACACGCGTCAAATACGACGACATAGAAATTATGTATCGTGGTGTTGGACCGAAACACCACTATTAAACCTAAGTTCGGGCTGCATCCATCAACTTTGAAAGAGAAGAAAAGACATACAGAAAGACGCCGCCCATTAGGAGTACTGCCAATTCCGGAGATCGTCGGAAATAACAAGAACGACGCGAACACTCTGGAAGACCGCTGCTTCACAATCTACAAATTTTTGAATAGGTGCACCTGTATTGCTTTGGGGTGGAGCGAACCTGTAAGGAAATCCAAGCTCCAACGCTGTGTCCAATCACGATTATTTTGCATTGTGAACCATATGTAGACTCCAATGCATCAAAGGCTTCCAGTGCGCTATCTATCTGTCTAGGCAAGACGTTTCCTCTGTTGAGAGTATGGGCGCCAGCCTCCATTCCGGGATAAGGGGTATGTCCAAGATGAGAGTGACCAAGGATTCCAAGTCTGGAGGTAGTATCCTTTCCATGAAGCGCGGAAAGAAATGGTATATAAAAGTCTAACAGCCCAGGGTTACCTGAGAAGAAACGGGATAAAATGGTCATGCTAAGCGAATGAAAGTATGAAGGCACGTTGTACCGGGGATGAAGAGAATCACGATCTCAGGTGAGAAATCTGCTAGCTTTGGCGGCCACCAGAGTGCATGCACATTTCCGATGGAGGAATGATGCTCAAAGACGGCACTGATATGTGGAGCGGACTGCTCATTGAAGGCGGATGGGAGCGGTCGAAGGAAGTTGGGGAGTAACATATGCGACTATAATAGGCAGTCTGTAGCTGATCAAGTCTGTTGCACCGCGTCTATCATGTCCAGAGTGCCTCCATTTCCTACACGGCGTCGCTCACCATCGAATGCAATGTCTATCAGTATATCTGATGCCTTTTCTCCTCAGACATCCGCTCAGACTAGGCCCCTCAACATCGCGCACTCTCCGTCGCGGCCAGCAACTCCTAGCAACGCCAACCTTACGCCCAAATCTCCTGGTCTACCGATGCCAAATACCGCCCCGGTTGGCCCTTCGCGTCCTCAAAGATCCGAACTAAGGGCCGTGTATCAGATTTGTCTGCCTCAGAGCTGCAGTCTGCCTCGTATCGAGATAGCGTGAGCACGACTCGTTCCGACGTATCTTCCACACACCAGTCTTGGAACGCCACGTCTGGCCCGTCAAGTGCATCGTCCAAGCATAGGCCTCCACGTCTCCAAAGTCCTGACTCAGAAGGCGATCAATCGACGCCCACCTCCCTAATTTCTGCAATGTCTGCCTTTCAATCAGCGGGTTCGCGCAGGCGCGCAATGACGAATGGGAGCGACGACGCGGAATTTCAAATAGAACGACAGAATGAGATAGAGGCAGAGAGGGCTCGTCAACAGCGGATAAAAGACAGAGTGCCAGGCAGGAACTTCCGCAGAGCACAAACTGGCGACGTCGATGGTAAGTTGCTTCTCCAACCATTCAGGCTTGGTTCCTTTCGCTACTGCACATCTCCTAAGTTCTTTCGTAGCGGTTTTAAACCAGGTTAAGGACGGATGGGAATTCATGATCGATCCCGATGTAGGCTTCCGCGTCTGAGGGTGTTTGTCAATCTAACCGTTAGCCAACTAGTTTAACCATGTTGATCTAGCGTTACAACTTCTGGACCGGTCCTCTCACGGGAAAGATATGAACTCATTTCAACGAACGAAAGACATGCTTGGGAGAGCTTTGAAAGGATCCGTCGACAGTGAGTCGCCACAGCCTTTAATGCTTTTGAATAATTGATCTAATGCTCACGCCGCCCAAAGAGCACTATGAAGCTTTTGCTGCATCTCTCCCGCATCAAGCCTCTCTTTTGAGCCATCTAAATGAAACACAAAGCCAGATTAACAGTTCTCGCACTGCTCTTCTGGAGGCAAAAGAATCTCTGAGCGACAGACGAGCGGACTTGGTCCAGCTCTGGTCGAGAGGCCAAGTACTTGAAGAAATGCTTCGAATTTTGGATCAGATGTGAGGTGTCTGTCTGTACATTTGTAATCATGTCACTTACCGTGTTGAAGCGAGCATCTAAAGGTGGTACCGGATCTATTGGAAACACTCATTTCGGAGAAGCGACTTTTACAAGCAGCTGTCCTTCTCGTGCGCAGCCTGAAAACTATAAACAAACCGGATATGCTTGAAGTTGGTGCTGTCTCAGATCTTCGTAGCTATTTAATGGGACAGGAAACGGTTAGTGTCTTGAATTATGGATGAAACAGTTAGGTTGTAATCGATGCAATGCAGGCACTCCGCGACATATTGCTTGATGAACTCCAAAGTCATCTCTACCTGAAATCGTTCTGGTGCGATGTGCGTTGGTCGGCTTACGTGCCAAATCAAAGTACTCGTGAGCAAACTGTTGTGCTTTGGACTGGCTTTGCCTCAAATCTGTACCCTCAGTTTCAAAGGTCGATTTTGACAACGATGCCTTACAGGCTTCCTCTCGCCAGACCCGTCAAGCTCAATTTCTCACTGATTTGGCTACCCGTCCCAACGATCCCCCTCTGGACGTCAGTGAACAGGGTATCCGGAGTCTCAGATCAGGGAGCCTAGTGACAAGCTCAACCGCCATACCTGCCAACCCAGAAGCTGATTCATTCTCTTACATGGAAATCCTCCTTGAATCGTTAGCCGTGCTTGGAAAATTGGGTAATGCTCTTGACACTATCTCTCAAAAGCTTCCAAGTGAAGTATTCACTCTGGTGGAAACAACACTGGATGAGGTCGAAGAAAGGGCTGAATTTGGCCGTGGAACACAAGTTATAATCCAAGTCTCAACAACAGAAAAGGTTCATGGAGTTTACACATTTGCCTCTACGGACGTACCCACTGCTGCTTCATCGATGGCAACTCGTCTCAAAGCTTCGTTATTGAGACTGAGCAAACTTGAATCGTCTTCCAAACATGCGGATCACGAAATTCTGCGTGACCTCTTCTGGACGCTATATTCAAAACTTGATGCTGTTGTACAAGGACTAAGAGTCATCTACGAAATCGCGAATAGGATAGGATCTGTGAGTCGACCGCTTATTTCATCACGACCTGATAGAGACACGTCGTTCTAGAGAAGAGACTTCAAAGATTCCGCTGGTGCTAAGCCTGGATCTCTGTTCCCTCTATCGGAAGCCTGGAGTGCCATCCAAATGGAGGTTCGTACGGTACTTCCTATATCATGCTTCCATCCTCAGCCGCTCTTGAAGATCCAGAGTTTGATTCGTGATTATTTGACGGATGAGGAGCAAGGGACTGCCTCGGGTAGGAATCCTATATCGTCCATCAATGAAATTCTGCGCGAAGGAAAACACCATCGGGAACGACATAAAGTGTGTTGATGTCGCGTTGTGATGTCCTAATCGAACGAAACTAATAATTCACTTTTCCAGCCAGTCTTCCGCTTTGGAGACACTGACGCCAAATTGACCGGCAAAGCTTTGAAAGTGCACGAAGATGGCATCATGCAGCTCTTGAACGATACTATGCCGGGTCTTGCTTCAGGATCGTCCGGCGACACTGCACAGTCTTCAATGGCAATCACTGGAAGCGATGATCGTATGTCCGGGGCGGACCCTCACCATCGACTCATTGTGAGTCCGGACGCCTTCCACGTCAGCATTCTCTTTCAACCCACCCTCGCATTTTTGGACCGCATTACGGAAGTTCTTCCATTCGGCTCAGAGTTTGCGAGAACCTCCAGTGTCATCTTGGATGAGTTTGTTCTCAAAGTCTACTTGCCTCAGCTGGAAGAAAAGGTCTCGGATCTGTTTCACGAAGCTGCAACTGGTATGTTAGCCCAAGAAAGACTTGCTGTACAGGAGATAGCCGACTATTTTTTTCAGGGTCAGAAGCATTTCAGTTAGATCCTTTGTCGCACCTCCTCTGCCCCGAACCCCTGGTGAAAGTAATGAAACTTATTGTCATTCGTCTACCGGCATTTTTGACACTGCGTGCAGGCGGGTACCAGATTGATGGCTCTTATCAACTCGCTTTGCGCGATGCTTCGCACGAGTCCGTTTCACCGGGAAAATTATTCTAGACTTATTCTCGGGTCATCATACAATTCTACCAACGATGCAGCGATCGATTCCAGGATCTCGTTGCTGCACACACTCGGTCAGCTGCCAGGCTAGAGCAGCCAATAGCTATCGCCGCTCAGTGGGCACAGAGATCCGAGCTGAGCACATGTCTTTCAGAGCTCCTGAATGTGTCCGTGAGTACTTTCCACCGTTCGGTGTTATCTTTCATTGACGTTTTTTTACCACAGCAAGATGCCGATAAGCAATACCAGCTATGTCGTCAGGAAACAAATCTAGAAATGGAGCTTCTCGGTCACAGGTCCATCCAGGAGGAAGAACTGATTTCATCAGTCCGAAACTTATCTGCCCTGTGCAGTCTCTATCGCAGCCTTGTCAGTTCATGTATATATGACTTTTCTTATTTACCTTGTTCATATGGCAATTGCAGGTTTGGTTTATCGATGGTCTTGCGCTTCTCAGAGCCAAGCCAGAAGACCCGCTATCTGCCACCTCACCGCAAAATCTTGAACCGTTATCAGGTGTCACGCCGAGGACCCCCGACGCTGCAATAATCGTGCCATCTGAGCTGCAGCTCCCGTTGTCGAGAGAGATGTTACTGTGAGTCTCAGGCACCGATTCTGGCCCATAGCACAACATTGACACATTATTGACGAGTAGCCGTTTTCAAGCCTTGCTCAAAACATACGAGCAGTTGGCGGAACTGATACTGCATACAATACGAATCGATGTCCGATGCCGAACGACGTACTATTTGAACTCCGCAATGCGACATGTAAGGTACCCTACTTCGATCGTCCAATAGCTAACAAATTATGAAGGGAAATTACCATATCGACTGCGAAGCTATGGAACCTGATTCGCATGTAACTGATCTCAACGGCGAACTTGTGAAATGTCATGATACTGTCAGCAATACTCTGCCAAACTCTGTAGGGCGGTGAGTTCCTTGCATGCTGTTCTCCGCCGTGGCTAATAATCGTAACAAGGTTCATCTTCGCGGGTCTTGGACACCTCATGGAACAAATACTGATCTCCGATGCACGCTATCTACGATTACCTAACACTTTTGGTATTAAAAAAATCCTGCGTAACATGTTAGCTTTGCAACAGTGCATCAAAACCCTTACGAGCGATGTGGAAAACATGGAATTCGAACGCGCCAGAAACTACTATTCGTTGTTTTTTGTTACCCCACAGGTGGGTACCTGAAGCCTTTTTGTCTCATAACCCTCTGGCAGTAAACTTTCCGCTTAGGAGATGCTTGATGGTATTCGTCGAAAGCAACTTTTCTCATTTGACGAATATCAAACGATGCTGAGCTTTCAATGCGGCGTGGTGCCAGAAGACAGCGACAACAGCGCTGGAAAAGCGATTGATCGTAACTACAGCATGTATGTAATTGACTTGCATGGCTTGGAGTTGGAGAAGTCGGGTTCATAATTAGATTTACCACACCATATACCCCAATGCATCATTTTTTTATATCAGTTGTCTACCTAACACGATTGCTTGCAGAGACAAGCCAGCTTTCCTCATCTGCAGTAATAGCTTTCAAGGTATGACGTCGAGTAACGCTTGGCACTATGAACGGAGGCCGGTCATCCATGGCTTGACGCTGCACGAGAAGGGGAACGTTAAACAATAGTTGCAGATATCTTCTTCTAAGCCATCTTGAAGGGTGTCGAATGTACCCAGCTCCAGGTCTTCTACCGCTAGGTGAGTAGGGAAGAGGCCCCAAGACTTCGTCAATGCTTCGGAAGAGGCCTCGACCCTGGCTATTTATACGGGGTATACTGGCATTGGAGAGATTTTGTGATGCCGTCACATCCAATTCTTGAGTTGCAAGGGTGAGAGGTGGCCAGACTTTCTTCCACTGCGTCGCAAAATAACGCCAGCGGATGTTATACTCTCTGCGTTTGCTGAAAGAACCTAGCATCGCAATTTCACGCGAGTTCTCGGTGGCACGAGAAGGAAGGAGCGGAGGGTGGTCTAAGTCCTTTGGTTTCGATGGTTTAGAACTGCGAGAGAAGGAAGCGGTCAACAAAGCTCTCAGCCCCGGTGTGTAGTGTGGAAGGTAGGACGTTGGCACGGCCTTAATGAGCGGCTCCCCTCTGCCTCTGGCCTCAGTCAAGAGGGGCTAGACGGGAAGTAAGACAATGGACTGTCAGAATAGAAAGGGAGATCTCGCCATACCTTTAGAATCTCCCGCTTGAGCTTGCCTTTTCGACCATATGCAAGGTCCAAAACGTGCGCCATCGCTTTCGTATTCCCATAATTGGCCGCTTCCAGCTTCTGCGCATCCTGGGAGAGAAAATGAATGTTATGACGGTGGATCGAGCCAATGTTCCGACCTTCGACAACTTCTTTATTTTACTGTCACGGACAACTGGGTCATTACATTGCTTCAGTCGCCAGATCTCATCGGAGACCTTGATACGAAAAAACTGCCTGACAACCGACGTCAAGATAGAACTGGAGCAATGCAAATGTTTCGATCTCACTGAAGGTAAGGAACAGGTAACCGTTTGATTTCGCGGAGGTATTTACGGTAGATCCCAGGTAGCATATTATAAACAGAGGCAAAAATGTTGTAAGACTTCTAGGTTTTATGTAAGCAACCATAACTCCACAAGTCCATCAACGTCTATCTCTGCGACTTCGTGCAAGTGTCCTCCATTTTGACTCCTGATGGTGAACAATTTTCGAATTTGCGACTAGGACAGTGACGGATATTTTCTTCAGCCTGGAAAGTCGAAAGACCATAATTCTAGTGGCCTAGGCCGAGCTATCATCAACAGACAGACCAGAGATGCTCGCAACAGGCAGGAATCTGGGTTGGTCAGAAGTCGCCCATTGTTTACTTAGTGGAGACTTCTCTGATTCTCTCGTCTTAGTATACCACGGACTCTGCTCATGGCCACAATTTACAATCTATAACTCAGGAACGAGATCTGGACGAGTTTCTGAACACCGCTCAACTCGCAGGGACCGATTTTGCGGCGGGTAAGTTTTTATTTCCCGAAAACTTGCGCAAGTAACGTGCTGAAGTCCATTGAAGAAAGACGCAACATCAAAATTATCCCTCAGTCCACCAGAATCACACAGAACCCTTATCTTCTTTCAGAGCAGGAGGAAATTGAAACTCTCGCGAAGCATTCAAAAAACAAGACTAGGCTACGAGTTCCTAGAAGGCCCCCATGGGTCAAATCCATGACTGTGGAAGAGCTTGACAAACAAGAAAAAGCATCATTTCTGGACTGGAGACGAGGACTGGCAAAGTGATTCCATCGGAACATTGTTTATCGGTTCATTTATACTCTTGTTAGACTACAGGAAGAAGACAAATTTCTTCTGACGCCCTTTGAACGCAACATCGAAGTTTGGCGGCAACTGTGGCGTGTCGTAGAACGGTCATACCTAATCGTCCAGATAGTCGACGCTCGCAATCCATTGCGGTTCCGATGCGAAGACTTGGAGGCGTATGTTCTGGACGTCGAGGGTACAGAAGGAGAAGCTGGAACTGGGAAAGGTAAAAGGCGAAATTTGCTATTGATCAACAAGGCCGATCTCCTAACCTTGAAACAGCGGTAAAGCCAGCTTCTTTATGAAAGCTGACTTGTGTTGACACGTGTCTTTCTTAGGACATCGTGGGCTGATTATTTTGAGCGAGAGGGTATTCAATATGGCTTCTTCTCTGCTGCGAAGGCGGCGGCTCTGCAGCAAGATAGAACAGATGAGGCCGCCGAAGGACTGAACGGACTGAACATATACGGAAAGATGCCAGAGACTCCCGAAGTTGTTTTCAAAAACCAACTGAGTGATAGTGCCTCCGACGAAGAAGACGAATACTTTTCGGCTACCGATGACGACGAGACGCATGTTGAAGATCCGAGAACCCGCATCCTCTCCGTTAGCGAACTGGAAAATCTCTTCGTATCTTCGGCGCCAGAATTATCAGGCACGCATCTGATGCAGCTGCCATAGATTCCTTTTTCTCATTATCTTTCAACAGAATTCACCTCCTCGTCGGGTCACCCCCCAACAAAGCTAGTAGTCGGTCTTGTTGGATATCCCAATGTGGGGAAATCCAGTACGATAAACTCCCTCTTAGGTGCCAAGAAAGTGAGCGTATCAGCCACACCTGGCAAGACCAAGCATTTCCAGACCATTTCCCTGTCGGACAAGATTGTCCTATGCGACTGTCCCGGTCTGGTTTTCCCCCAGTTCGCGACAACAAGAGCCGATCTGGTTTGTGACGGTGTCTTGCCCGTCGACCAGTTGAGGGAATATACGGGACCCATCGCGCTACTCGTCAAGCGGATATCTAAGAACCTTTTGGAGACAAAGTATGGCTTGTCTATAGCAGTCAAAGGAATCGAAGAAGGAGGGGACGGCAACCTAACGGCGGAAGATTTGCTGAAGGCATATGCTAGTACGTCGTCCCTCCTTAGTATGATAGTCCTTACTCATATTCCGAAGGTGCTAGGGGGTTCATGCGCTCCGGGCAAGGGAATCCAGACGAAGCACGTGCTGCTCGCTATATACTGAAGGATTACATCAACGGTGCCCTGCTTTTCTGTCACCCTCCCCCTGGCGTGGCGGAGAAATCATACAACGAAGATTCTCGAAGAACCATGCTTATGCAGTCGAAGAAAAAACCTATTGAGGTTACGGCCGAAACGAATAGAACCACTGGAGCAGCTTTCGTCCCTAGCCGCAAAGTCTCTGAGCTAGATCGAGAGTTTTTCCAAGCAGATCCCGTGGTTTCTTTGCGGCCTTTTAGTCGAGCGCCTGTTCGTGGGGGTGATTCCTTTTCTCGGGCCAAGCTATACCCCACTCAAAACCTTGTCGCGGAGGACGGCACACCTTTGACAACGCGAGCACCAATATCTGGTTTCTTCAAGGAAGGAAAAAAGCACAGAAAACCGAAACGCACGAAACAACGTAGCGGCCAGGGTTACGATTGATGCATGTACATGTAATTTGTTGCTCACCATACTATGCAATCCGCGCGACACCTTTTCTCTTGCTGCTGCTTAGTCAGTCAAACGTGATTCTCTCCATTTCGACCGTTAGCTCCTCGTCTTCAATCAATCAACTTTCCTTCCGAGTTCCGTCAGGTTTTGCGACTCCTCGGACATATGAAGACATCATTTCGTCAAATTCATTATACTATGGAACCCTCGCCTAAGAGGCGCAAGACCATGCATCTGGAAATCAGTAGCAGTGCGACGGGACGAGCTTTGAGAACAAATATATGCGCAAAATTGGTCACTATACGGAATGGCCGAAAGGAAGGTACCCTTCTATGTTACAGTCATCATACGTTTGGTGTTTCTTCTCTCATTCTGCCGTGAAGTCATTGCCTTGGTTTTGAACAGACCAGTGACGATCGGTCGAGACCCTCAACGCTGGTATGCTGAGTAGCAATAGAAGAGAAACATCTGTCTTGATCTCTGTCTCGACCCAGCACCTATGTTTTAACGGATCCATGTGTTTCTGGTATCCACTGCAAGTTATATGCGCAAGTTTTCTCAGTCCCAGAGAATTCATATCCTCTGACGCCCACGAAACAGGATTCCCTCTCCGACAGGCGGCATTATCGTTTCGTGCCATGTAATGTCAGCTTTTGACATCTGCCGCTCGAAATTTAGCCCAAATACACAGGATCTATCCCGCAACGGGATCAATGTGAACAGCCAAAGGATTAAAAAGACGGCTGTGATACTCATGGATGGAGATGTTCTCGAGCTGCCGCAATCATCGAGTCCGTGGTACTGGTAAATACAATGCGCTCTTCTGAAATCATCTATAGCCTTCACATGCGTCTATGTTACGCGGGAACCTACCGAGAAGTCCACCATCTTCGATCCGACCCCCCCAACGCAGCCGACGTTTAAAGTAAGTGGCGTCACATTCTATACAGTTTAGAGAATTGAAACCGCTCGGAGCACCTTGGGCGGTACATCATCAGTTCTCACTGCTTGGGACGAGGTTCTTTTGCAACTGTGCATCTCGCTCTTGATCCCAACAATCATAGACAAGTCGCGTGTAAGAGCATCAAAACAAGAAAGTCTTCTGAAGTCGAACAAGTCATGAAAGAAGTCAGGATTCTCATGACTTTGACACATGTTAAGTTCCATCGTTTCCGTTGCGGTGGAGTAGTGCTGAGTGCCGACTAAACAGCCCAATATCAATCAGATATACGAAACCCAGGAAAATAAGAACTTCATGTCCGCCGTCGCATCTCTTCGCCGGCTAAATTCCGGAAACCTGACATTCACCTATAGCCACATTTTTCTGCAGCTTTGTACTGGCGGGGATTTGTTCACGTATATCACCTGCCATCCTAGCACTGATAGTCGACTGTGCGAAGCCGAGGCCAAGTATATTATGTATCAGTTGTTGATGGCTCTGCAATACTTGCATGATAGGATGATATCTCATCGAGGTAAGCTGAACTCGAGTAGCCACATGTTTAGCTTTGCATGTTAACTCGTTTCTCATTGGGAAGACTTGAAGGTACTCGACAGCGGCATAATGGGTTCAACTGACTAACTGCCTTGCAGCCGGAAAATATACTTTTGTTCGCTCCTGGCCCGTACCCTCGCATTTTAATTGCAGATTTTGGCTTAGCTCGCCCTAATGCATTACAAGAAACATTCAACGTCTGCGGAACGGTCTCATATTTACCACCTGAAGGTATTCTCGCACTGGATCACAAACATCTGAGCTATGTTGGGTAAGATAATCCTATGTCAGAGAACTGATTAATGCGATCCTGAAATTTCGTTAGATTGCCAGCTGATTGCTGGAGTGCTGGAGTCATCTTATTCGTGATGCTCTCGTAGGTCTGGCTTGCTGACATCCTCTGAAACATTCCACGAATAAACTAGAGGCTATCATCCCTTCGATAACGAGCCTGTCTCGCCGCCGTTCGGTGGCAGCAGTTATTTGTCTCGAACAAAGAATCCCATGTCGACAAGAGGGTCGCAAAGTCAACTGAACACGGACGTTGTTGTGAAGGCAAAGATCATTGAAGGAGAGGTCCAGTTTCGAGCTTACATATGGAAGGATCTCACGAAAGGTGCGCAGACGAAGGATTCCGTCATGTCGAACGTTCACATTCAAATATGGCCAGCGAGAGCATTGGTAGAGCAACTTCTTATCTACGATCACACAAAACGTGCAACAGTTCGGAGGGCCTTGGAATCGGAATGGATAAATTGTGAATTACACGAGTTACAGGCACTGTACCAGCAGAGAATCGCCTGGTCAAGCGTGAGTGGTTAGAGAAAGTTCTCCTTTGTTTGTTCCAAATGTTGTCCTTGTCTTCGATTTCCTCGTCCGTCTGTTCGTCGCATGGGGTTCGACTCACGCCTTGAGGAAATTGGCGTGGACTAAGGACAGTGGAGAGGTCTGGATACCATACAGTAGAGATGACTTACAATGAATATGATCGGATGCAAACGTGGAGATCTTGTAACAAGTCAGTGTTTCTGAAAGTTTTGGGAAAAAGAAAGAAAGCTCGGACGTACAAAATAATAACTGTGATCATAACCATCGTGACTCCTGACCCGGACTTGAACCTCGTCGAAGCCTGCGTCGCGAGCGGCTTTGAGGAAATTCTCAGGCAACAATTGGCCTTGTTTGTAAAAGCCGTCAGCGGTGCCCTGCGAGCAGCGCGATAGCATGAGTGAGCAATGGATCGGAGTAATGTCGAAGGAGACCGACATAATCGATCAAGATGTGGACAGAATCTTTGTATGATTGAATGAGTTCCGTGGCATCGTATGAAACGCGGCCTTCCTCCACGCCGCCCTGAAGATAGCCTGTGAATGCCTTCTCACCCCATGGGCATTTGGACGGATTAGCTATGGGCGCAAAGGCGGACACGGAACGATACTGCTTCGTATTTGACGCGAGATACATCGTCAGCGCTCCGTGGCCTCCCATGCTGTGGCCAAATATGGATTGTCGTGTGAAATCCTGGTGGGTCATGACGCGTGAGCCCTCGTGCTGATCTGATGACTAGGAGAGGAAAGAAAATGGAGAGACTCACGATGGGAAGGCCAGCAGCTTCGATGACCTGGGGGAGCTCCGTGGCAATGTGAGTCAGCATGTTGTAATGCTTGGCGTATTTCGGGTTTGTCGCGTTCAGGTAGAATCCGGCGCCGGTGCCAAAGTCCCAATCATCGTCTTCCCCCGCAATCCCAGCCCCGCGAGGTGACGTGTCTGGGAAGAGAAGGGCGATTCCCTGTGCGGAGGCGACGCCCAAGAACGAACCTTTCTGCGCACTGCGTTCGACGTCCAACCAGATGAGTTGGTGGGCGAGACGACTAGAGCTGCACATACCCGTTGTCCTCGGTGCATGTTAAACCCGCAAGGTAGACTAGAACGGGGACTTTGGATTCCTGGGTGGCGGTTGGAGGCAGGAAGAGGTTGAATTGGGCATCAAGCCCACCAAGCGTCGCAGACTGCGCGATTCGGGTGAGACGACAAGCGGCGGCCAGACGAGCACAAGAGCACAGACCTTGAATTTGTACTTGATGAGCTCGCCCTCAAAGGCCTTGTTTGAGGAAATCTTTTGGAGGATGTTGTTGGTGGCCATGGTGATCACGGAAATGGAAAAGCGATACCGGACTGATCATGACGACATATGTATATTACGTAAACGAAGAAATAGATATAAACTGTAGAATTATAAGTGCTGCAGAGATGATCAGCACAAACAAAGACAACGTCAATTGGTTGGACACTTGCCGTATCATCTCGTATTTCTCTCCTCGTCGGGCTCTTCCCGTGCACCCTCCACTTCTTGGGCGAGCATATCCACAATTCCAAGGTAAAACGTTGCAGGTCGAAATTTGATCTCCTTGCCCATGATCTCGGCCCATTTATATCGGGCAGTGTTAATCCATCCAACGAGATCCAGATGGTTGACATCCGACAATGTGCCGAGATAGGTACCCTTTTTTCAGTGGATTGATCAGCCCATTAAGGAGATGGGGTCGACAAGGTGACTTGCCCATTTAGACGATTCGACAGAGACCAGTCCGTCGTTTGGGCCCTCCTTTTCCATGATGACGGAGTGCGGCCATCTGTGTATATCCAGAAGCAAATGATAATCATTATACAAGGAAACGCAGATGAGAGGGTGACTAACTTCCACGTGTCGATGAGGCCAGGCTCATAGACAGCGCCCCAGCTGTAATATTTGACACCTTCGACATCGGGTGTTTCTTCATTGAACTTTTTCATGCTTTCGACAGTGAGCGCTTTGAACGCCTTGCCATCTCCACCCCCATTTGGAAGCAAGTCAAGGAGTGAGAGGACTGAAGGCATGCGGGATGGTCCAATGGTTGACAAGAAATGGTCAGCGAAAGATGAGCCGCGGTGCGGAGTCGCGATGGTCGTGACGGAGAGAACCTTGAACTTGCGGTAGGTGAGATGAGTGGTGAGGTACCGACAGTCGAGTCCTCCCTAAGATGTCGGTTGCATTGTCAAAGCTCGATGCACTGCAAAATGTAAGACTCTTACCATGCTATGACCTAGTAACAATAACCGTGAACAAAGAGAAAGTCATGCAGTATGCACACGAACCGATAAGATGCACGCTACGGCCTGGATACACCTCCGATATCTTTTGCTCGAGGACCTTTGCTCTATCGACAGGGCTGCTGGTGGCAGGGACGCGCGTTATGAGGACTTGAGTGCCATTTTCTTCCAGCACCTCTTTGATACCGCGCCAGTGAGCAACTTGCACAGGCGCTATGGAAGGGCCAATGGTGACGGAATCAAAGCCCAGCAAACCGTGACAGAACACGACGGGATTCTTGGTTGACCGGTCTGAAGTGCTGTTAGAGGCAGGACGCACGGAATGAAATCATGTTTACACGTACACTTCTTGGTCGCGCGGGGCGACTCGGCGCGATCATCCTGTGAGAGCAGAGCATCCTTGACATCTTGTTGGAACCACCACCAGAACGGAGTTTGGGGTGCAGGTGTGCTGGGTAGGGATGAGAAGGAGGCGGTGGATGTGGAGCGCGTGTGACTGCGAACAGAGACGGACGGAGAGTGTCGATGGATGATTTCGTGGGAGGGGAATGCGTCAGAACGATGGGCGGGGACTTGAGAACACCAGATGGCGAGGGGGTGCGGGTGTAACGAACATTAGTGACCGTCAAAGGGGGAGACAGGGAGGACGTTGGCAGGGTAGACCGCGTGAGACTGTCCAGGAAAGGCGGGGAAGGGGGCAGAGAACGAGATGGAAAGAACGTGTCGGGAAGACGGGCAGGCGGAGGTGGGTAGGGAGGATAGATTCGTGGAGGGCTTCGTTGAGTGAGGCGAGGGACGGTGACGGGGGCGTGTTCGACTGCGGTGTATGGCTGGGGGACGACGACCAGGAGCCCAGCCAGCGGAGGATGGGAGGACGGCGTGGACGTTGCATGCCTCGTCGAAGAGAGTCTACGGAGGCATCGTCAAACATGAGCTACATAGAGAACAAAGTGTGCAGGGTGACAAATGTTTGCAGCCATCGCTTTTGCACCATGCCTCCACCCCTCTTGCCGTCCGTCCTGCCATCTCAACCCGCTCTAACCGACGGCAAGTAGTTCTCTTTATTTCGTGTATCGTCACCGCTGACGTGCAAATCAAGTGACGACCACTGCGGAGGATATACGTGCTAGCGCCGCACTCGCGACGTGCACGTCCCCAAGCCAGTCAGTGTGCCATGGATTATATGACGAACAGTATTGCTATATAAAACGATTAAACGGTTGCGGACAGGACGCCTATCTACATCTGTGCCTTGCCAGGGTGCTATCGTCTGTACCGGACTCGACAGCATGTGCTGCAGCACCGACGGCGGGACCACGACAACTCTGAGGATGAAACGCAGATCATCAGTTGGAATGAGTGAGCCGTTGCGAAGGGGACAAGATGGATCATTTTTATGTTCTGTACTTGTGATAGAAAAAAAAAAAAAAAAAAAAGAAACTGAACCCTTCTCTATCCAATGCGCAAATACAAGTAAATCATCAATCTATACTCCTCCCACCCCTGCCTCTTCACAGCGTCTGTTCAAACCCCAATCCACAGCACTTCCTTCCTCACCACAAACGCTGTAATCATTGGGAACAAACCTCCGCAGTCCTCTCTCCCTCCCCGCTACTCCCCCGTTCACGATCCAGCCATACCGTCCATCTTGGGTGCCAGGTCCCGCCGAATGTCCTTCTTCTCCAGGAAGAAGCAGCAACCATCTGCTCAACCCTCAGCAAATGTCACCGTAGCACAGACCCCTAGCCAGGCACTCGCCCAAATTTCCAGCAATGCCAGCAAAGATGGAGGCATAGGCCAATATCAACCTTCCGTCGCAGTCCGGGAAGACAATCCTCCCAACTCGTGAGCTTTCTTATACATCTTGGTCATTCTTCTTCCTTTTTCCTGACTCGGTCTGCGTGCCATATCTCGTGTGTACAGCAACGGCTTTGGCTCTCAAGGACAATATGCCAGTCAACAGCGCCCACAAAACACTCATGGCAGCAGTCCAAACGGCCCAGCATCCACCCAACACCAGCATTCCGGTTCTATTCAGATTGGCCAGCAGCAACCTACCCTGCAACAACCGCAATCTCAACAACAACCCCAACGGCCGACATATCCTTGGTCCTCCCGGCGCCTCAACCTCATACCACCACTCGTTTTGAACAAACCTGGCGTCGTCCCTCCCACGACTCCCTCCCCCTCCCCCTTCCCCCGCTACGGTCATTCCCTTCCATCAACCGCTACACCATCAGGAGATCTGTACATCTTCGGTGGGCTCGTTCGCGAAGTCGCGCGCAACGACCTCTATCTCTTCTCCGCCCGCGACAATTCTGCCACGCTTCTTCAAACGACCGGAGAGATCCCTCCATTCCGTGTCGGTCATGCTAGCGCCATCGTCAGCAGTGTACTCATCGTTTGGGGTGGTGACACCAAAGCCGACACGAAGCAAAAAGAAAAGCAGGACGATGGTCTATATCTGTTGAACCTAGGTGGGCCAATGTCCTTTTCTTTTTTTTTTTCTCCCATCGAGCCATAAACTAAATCTTTGCTAGTCTCTCGAGAATGGACTCGTGTCGTAGTCTATGGAACCTGTCCCACAGGACGTTACGGCCACGCTGTCACCATGGTTGGCTCCAAGTTCATCGTCTTTGGAGGGCAGGTAGACGGTGAATTCCTCAACGACATGTGGATCTTTGATTTGAACTCGCGTTAGTTTCGTTCGCTTTGCTATGCTTGGAATTTTTCAGTTGATCCTCTTCTTTTCGATCACAGTAAGATCAAAGGCTCAATGGGAATTGCAAGAACCTCTCAGCACAGAGGTGCCTGCTCGACGATCTGGCCACGTTTGTGTCGCATACGAAAACCGTATTCTCATGTACGTACAAAGCCATTCGTTCTTTCATTTGGTCTGTGATCTTGATGGAACCTAGCTTTGGCGGGACGGACGGCCAGTATCATTACAATGACACTTGGTCTTTTGATCTCCAAACAAAACAGTGGAAGGAGCTAGACTGCATTGGTTTCATTCCATCCCCAAGAGAGGGCCATGCAGCCGCTCTCGTCGATGACGTGATCTACATCTTTGGAGGGCGAGGCGTTGATGGCAAAGACTTGAGTGATCTCTCGGCTTTCAAAATATCAAGTTCGTCTCGATCGATCCGTCTCTTCTTCAGGGTCTTACGAGTCTTATCCTTTTGCAGATCAGAGGTGGTATATGTTCCAGAACATGGGTCCCTCTCCTAGTGGTCGGTCTGGTCATGCCATGGCGTCGTTTGGGAGCAGAGTGTATGTTCTCGGCGGTGAATCTTTCAGTCCCCAGAAAGGGGACGATCCTAGTCTTATTCATGTACTGGATACCAGTGAGTTTTTTTGACACGTAGTTTTCGTGTTCATTATTCTCATTTCTCTGAAGAACATATCAAATACCCCTCGTCCAAGGATCCTCCTCCTAATGTATCGCAGCAGAGCTTAACTCGCAAATCCTCTGCTCAAGCTCAGCAAGCTTCGGTGAATCAGTACTCGACTTCTAGCATCACTAGTAGATCGATGTCACCCAGCACTCTGGTCCATTCAGACGCGGAAGAGATGCGCAGAGCCATGTCGCCAGCGAGCACCAAATCTACCAAGACCGCGACCAGTACCTCGCAACAAAATGCTACGAATGGAAAGAGTAAACGCAACCGCAAAGACGACGAAGACGCAACAGGGACGGACGACGGTTTCGATGCAGGAACATCAGAGTCATACAACCGCGACCGAACGGTTTCTCCCGACCAGACGCAGCTTGCACGGGCGAAGAGCCCAGCCCAACACAGCCTTGCGAGTCGAACTGTCACACCTGCCAATGGCGACGCATTCGGTGCCGGTCAGCTTCCTTATATGACTACATCAATTAATGGCGTCAATGGACGCGCCTCTCCAGCCGTCGACCGTACTAAGACTCCTACGGAGGTGTTCCACGGTCAGTCGCCCGCCTCGCCCGCGCTGAACGGGCACACACGTCCTGGGTCACGCACAGGCAACGGCTCCATAGGGAATGTGACTGCTGATTTGCTCCGAGACCTCAAGGCCAAGGACGTTGAGATTGACGAGATGAGGAAACAAATGGCCTGGATGAAGGAAGCCTTGGCCAAATCGCCGCATGGCAGTCAGATCCGTCTCGACATGGACAGATCGATCGAGGACCATGCGGATCAACTCGCGGATGGGAAAGACACGGAGATACTGCTCAGATTCAAGCAGTTCAGGGCTCAGGTCCAGGTCGGTTCCCTCCTATCTGATGTTTTTACATTTGCCTATACTTTTCCCAGACCGCGATGTTGGAGCATGCTAGGCAAATGTCTGAACGTGTTGCGGATGCAGAGAGGATGAAGATGAGTGCAGCGCAAGAAGCGGCTTATTACCGCGCCAAACTGGCGGCAATGGAGAACTCCGATGAAGCGGAGCTTTTACGATTGGAACGGGAGCGCATCATGGATCTGGAGAAGCATCTTGCGACGCTCGTGAACGAGCGTTGGTCTCAGGATCGCAAGATTTCAGAATTGAACGATTCTCTGGCTTTACAGACCTCTCTTCAGTCACAGGCTGAAGCACGTGCTGTGGACGCCATGAAGCGGGCAGAGATGGTTGACGAGTCACACAATCGCACTTTGCAACAATTCAGTGAGATGCAGGAACGCCATTACGCCCTCGAGGTCCAGAGTCGAGAGCAGGCGGAGAAATTGTTGACGCAAAAGTCTTTGATTGACCAGCGGGAGGCGGAATCTAGCGGTTTGCAAGCTCAGCTCGATGAACTGATGCATCTCCGAGATCAACAACTTCGTGCGCTCGACCAGGCCCGCGGCGCTGTCCAGGCAGCGTCCTCACGGGCAGAGGAGCTCGAGGTGCAGTATCGGCGTGCGCGAGAGCAAATCGGAACACTGGAGACAGAAGTTGCGGAACTCAGAGGCGAGATTGAGGCTAGGACGGTAGAGGCTGATGCTGTTCGAGCGCGCCTCACCGATGTCGAGAATTCCTGGACAAAGTCTCGCGAGGAAGCTGACGCCTATCGTGCCCTCACGACTGGCAGCATAGGAGAGCTGTTGGATGCACATCGAGATCTGAAGGCTGATGAGGATCGATTCACTCGAGGGCACACGGAAAAAGTCCAAGCTCTGGAAACGGAGGTACAGTCCTTACGCCGCATGCTTAAAGAGACGACATCGCGTCTAGAGGAATCTCAGAGTAACCTCGTCGAAGAACGCCATCGGGTTCGCGAGCGAGAAAGCGACCAATCATCGCTCCGTGCGCAGGTCGCTGAACTTCGGGCTCAAGTTTCGACTGTTCTCGCAGACGCGGGACAACTACGCAGAGAGTTGGCCGAGAGAGATGCCGAGCTCCAAACCAAGTCCAAGGAAGCTGCCGACACCAACATCAAGCTGGGCATGTTGCGCAACTATCTCGCTGAGCATGGAGTCGGCTACGACGAATCGGACCCGTCATCAAGGGCCGCCGAACGAACTTCCCCGGCGGCGATGACGGATATGGAGAGCAAATTGGCAGAACGAATCCGTCTGCACGATAACGCCGAACATGATCTGGCTCAGGCGCTCCGTCGCGAGCGCGATGCGGAGGCCAAGATCGCTCAGTTGTCAGCTCAGGTGGAACAATTGCGTTCATCACAAAATCAATCTCGCGCTGGCACCGCGGACGCAGAAGCCCGTGCGGCTGAGCTCGAACGCAAGTACGAGGAAATGGAGCGCGGTTACAAGACTCGAATGCAGCAGATGGAAGAGGACTATCAACTGGCCGTCCACTATGTGAAGTACGCAAACTGACTGGCCCAATATTTTTCGACTGTTGACCTGCTTATGACCCATAGGGGAACCGAGAAAATGATGCGCAGAATGCGGGATGAAATCACGAAACAGAAGAATGCGAATGCATCACTTCAAAGCGACCTAGATACAGTTCGCAAGAAGCTGTCATCTGATGCCCACAACGGTCGCACCAGTCCGTCGGAGGAAGATGCATTGCGCGAACAGCTCAAAGAAGCACAAAATCAACTCCAGGATGTCCTCAAAGAGAATAAGGACTCGAGTTCGCGCTTACAGAGCCTTGAAAAGGATCTCGACAACTTCCGCGACAACCTCGTTGCTTCTCAACGCGAGTCTGATGACAGGTTGAGCCAGGTGGAGGAGCTGCAACATGAAGTCGAAAGACTGCAGGCTTCGCTTATCATTGCTCGTGGCAGCCATGAAGAAACGTTGCTAGAGAAGCTCAACAACGAGAACACGACACTCAAGCGTGAAAATGAGCAACTCTCGCACAAAATTGGCCTCTTGCTAGAAGTTGACCAACCCTCATTCGGACAAGGTCGGCCACTTTCTGGAGTATCAGCCCGTCGAGCCAGCACATCCAGCTCCATTGCTTACGACAATCTATCGAACGAACTCGAAGACTGGCAGAGGCAGCTCGCCAGCTCTATGAGCAACCGTCGGCCCCTCAGCGATTTCGACTCCGAGCCCACTGTATCTGAAAGGATCCGATCGCCTCGGTCATAACATTCTTTTCGTTCTTCTGTTCGTCATCTATGTATAATTTGCATATACCCTATCTCGCTTTTTGTCACCACACTCACTTGGATCCTCGTCATATTTTAACTTAGTCTCCCCTTTGCTTTCTGATTACCATCGCTTTACATATATATTTCCCCATTATGAGCGGCATTCGTAGCTGCTGTGACTAAACGACAATGACATTCATGATGCATTCGCTTTCTGCGTCCATTCGATTGCTTTCTGCTTCACACCCTCGATGCCAGCTTCGTCGCCAAGCTTCTTTTCCAGTTCCAGCCACTTCTTGAAGAAAGATCTTTACCGTAGATTTAGCATGAAACGCGATAAAAATGATAATACTAATTTGCCTACTTTGCTTTATGACTGGTCATCTTGATGGTCAAGGCACGGTCGAAGAGATTCCTAAAGACAAATCAAATAAATTGAGCAGAATCCATTGAAGAGAAACGCACCGCAACGATTGTATATTGCCTTGACCCGCCTCCATGTCCATGTATATTGACCACAGATCCCAACGTTTCGGGTGCGAATCGACTATTCCTTCGAACAGCGTCTTGCCCCTCTCAGGTTCGCCGAGTTTGTACTCCAATTGCGCAAAACGTGAGATGGTTTTTAGGTCTAGAGTTTCGTTAAGGGACGTGACGCATGGCACGCGAAAATCCGAAACGTACGCTTCCGTTTCTCCAGACTTTGCAAACTACGGGGTATTAGTTCTCTTGCTTCTTCAAGCTCACTTCTCCTGAGGTAGTATTCCCCGAACGAAGCCCAGACTTTTGAACTCTGTCCGAATTTCTTGCACGTCCGCTTATAGAGCTCCTCTGCCTTCTAGTTATGATATATAAACGACCATGTGAGTAAGGCGTAGCCAAAAAAAAAAAGTTAGAACGAACCTCGGATTTTCCGGATTGTTCCAAGATAGAGGCGAAGCGCAGATGAATGGCCTTTGAATCATTCGCGCGAGCTGCTTCCTTGAAAGCCGAGTCCAGGCTTTCGCCTGTGCCATATGCGTTCTCCAAGTTAAGCAATGCGATCCAAACATTAAATCTTTCCTGTTCCTCCCGGAAGTTAATCGTGCTAATCCCGCGACGAGCTATCTCCCTGGCTTTGTCAATCTCGGAGAGCTGTAACTGGAATGACATGTATTGGATCCATAGATAAGATGAGTTGGGCGAGCCCAGGAGAGCGCGTTCAAAGTCCGCATTCGATTCTGGCTTCTTATTGTGTAGGTCTGCAGTCAAGTCTTGCTCGATTTGCTTTCGTTTATGCCTCTTCCGCGATGGCTGACCCTCGACTTCACTTTCATCGGACTCTAATACATTGTCGTCCGTACCGGCGGAATCTTCTCCTGTTGAGACCATTGGAAGCCACCGAGTGTTTTCAATGCAGACGTCGAAGCTGCGACTGCTGTGTTCGACGGTGCTATCGGGGAATGTCCGATTGTTCGCCATCGCTGTCCTCAGAATCCACCGCGCCACCGTCGACTGCTTCACCGCCGCTCAAATGCGAATCACAATCAAAACCATGATCATCCTCCTCTATCGCGGAAAGCTCTTCTCGATCTGACTTTGTATTTCCATCGTGGGCGTCTGGAGCATCAAAATCCTCTGGCGTGAAGTAAGACGGCTTCAGGCTCAAGGATATTTTGCGCTTCTCGATGGCTAGAATGATCGCTTTCACACGATCTCCAATGCGGAAACTAGAAAGTGCGGCCGTTGTATCTGCATCCTGATTGTCCGAGAGCTGTGACTTGTTTAGCAAGTTACCCCTCAAAGCCAAACGAGCCTCACTTGAGATTTGTGGCACAAACCAACAAGGCTTGATTCATTGATTCCTATGAACAGGCCATAGCCCTCAATCCTTCTAACCACTCCGCCTACTTTCTGATTGATATGCAGGTCGCTTATCCGAAGTTCGGACAGAGTTTGCTTTGGAGGATTTTTCTTGAGAGTCATTTCCACCTTCTTTTGGTCCGTGTCTAGACTGATCATTGCATTAGAATAATTGCTCTTCCGTTCAGATATGAAATTCTACCTCAGAATGCGACCTTTAACGACTTGGTTCGTTGTGAACTGGTTTTTCCAATCCTTGATATACTGTACTCAAAAGGGTCGACTGTCAATGATTCGTATATGGATGGGAAAGGCAAAGCCCACATCATCGAAAAGCTCTCTGATTTGGACACGGGCAACTATGTTTCGCCCTATTGTCACGAACAGACCCTGGTCCGCGACGCTCTTGACAAAGCCGCGTACTGCATCTCCAATTTGTAGATCGCTCAATTGTTGGACCTCACGATCCACTATTGGGGCATCCTTGTCTGGATGAATGCGAGATGGGCGTGTGGAAAGCGCGACCTGTCTTTTGCTGTGGTCGATTCCAACAATCGCTGCTTTGATGACAGAGTCGACAGCCGGGAAAGGGGAACCAGCCTCGTAGTCGTCCGAGGCATCAGTTGGACCCAAAATCCCACCCACATGCGAAGCTACTTTGATAAACGTCCCTTGAGGAGAATGTCTTATTATACGACCTCCCACGATTTGGCCAATGTTTAAGGAGTCCAAGGAGACAGGCCCTTTCAGAGACAAAGTTTCTCGACTCTTGGGTTTATTAGCCACAATAACGAAGCCTTTCTCGGGATTGCGTGTCACGACGACAAGATCCTGAAGCTGCTCACCAGGCGTTAAAGCAGCTCGAAGTGGATCGGGCGATGTGTTGCGAGAATTCGCAAGATTTTTTATGGATATCAGAGCGCGAACTCGACTCGGCACAAGGGTCAGAACAACGTTGTCTTGATGAACTTCCACAACCGTGCCTTCCACGACGTTACCAATTTCTACTCCAGTCACGTCTGGCATGACAAATTCGTCGTTCGCTGTTTGGCGTATACTAGCGACAATTCGACATTGCTCAACATCAGCCGCAATAATACGGACTTTGACGACCTTGCCAACGGGGAATTTCTCAGATAGATTGGCAGTAAGGGCATCACTGACGGCAAAGGTGAGCATACATCAAAGGACTCGATTCTGACTTACTCCGCCTCTTTCGCAGGCACCAAGGCTTTGAGATTATTGTAGAATTCGACCATAAGCCGTTTGTCGGACACTTTGAAAACAACTGCATGGGTGACAGTGCCGACATGAACATCCTCCATTCTGGATAGAACGGGTAATGTAGAGTCGATCAGAGTCCTTTTGGCAGTGAGGACGACGCGCTTCTTTAAAGGGTCAACAACGAGAATCTGTGTTGACGTTGAGTGATCGAGAGCTGAGTGTAGTCTCGTATCCAACTTACTCGACACTTTATTGTCGATCCTGGTTTGAATCGCTTCGACGGATGTTTCAAGGCGATGTCCGCATAGTGATTGGGCCAGATGACGCCATCAATGCCCTCCGAAATGGAAAGGAACAATGCGTTATCCGTAAGAGTTTTGACTGTCGGCCGAATTATCTCTCCAACATGCAGGTCTGAGATCTGGAAATATTTCTCTGCAAGGATAGAAGACTTCAAAGACAACTGAAGGAGACCATCTAGAGCAAAATGGCCTATGACGCGCGCTCTGTGCAATGTTCCTATCTTCCACGGTCCTGATGATGCAGATAAGGATGCGACATGATCATCAGATACTTGGGATATCTAGTAGAAAGTCATTCTCTCAGGAAATCCGGTTCATGAGGTCGACGCACGTGGACAAAACCCTGAAGACCGTCGTCAAAGTCAACAAACACGCCGCGTTCGGGCTCCACTCTGGAAACTTTAACAGATTCTAGAATCGCTCCAGTGGGGTATATGTTTTGCATGAGATCCAGAGATTCTTGCGACCCTTTCCCTCTTATGCGGAGTGCCAAGATGTGTTTTGCTAGCGACAGCACAAATCTTGGGGGATCCGACGAATAATTGTAGAGGATCCTCGCCTTGACTTTCTGACCTATTTTATAGCTCTTTACCGAAGGATCTTGATGTAGCTGATCCACAGTGCCATCGAAGAAACCAAGAACTTGCAGGTTAAGGCCTGAAGGCAGCACCGATGTAATTAAACACTGCACTAAAGCCCCTGGCAGAACCGATGATGCATTGGATACCTCGGAGATCTAGCCAATGTCTAAGTCACAAAGCAGAAGTCATCTTTTGAGGCTTACCGACGAAGAGGTAAAGCTGACCGAGTCTAACTGAACGTGGCATATACGACCATTGCTCGACAGTTTTCCTACAGTGACATCCAAAATGGCACCATAAGACAGTCGCTTCGCCGTTGACGACGATTCGGCATCGTTGAATGGCAAAAATCCTCTAACTTCGGGGACTCCGAGATCCAGAGAGTATCCATGATCTTCTAAACTCTGAACAGCCGCTGAGAGCGTCTGATTTTTGACATTAAGCAACAGACCCTGGATAGTAAGATGAATAAGCTCACAAAACCAGCACGAAGGTCAGCTTTTTGGACGTTGAAGTTGACTTGATCTGGCTTCAAACTCAATTCGACTCTGCGACTCGCTTTTAACAGTTCGTCTCGCGTTCGTCCAATTCCAGAGACGTCTACGACACCATGAGTGTGCACAGCATTGACCACGCAACGGATGTATTGTCCGACATGGAACAGGTCGTGAAGATCGGGGATATGCTCTTGTGTGGGCTCTCCATCCTCTTCCGAGCTCGACAAATCAGCGGACGCATTGTCATTCTGCTCCAGGAGAGTAGTAAATTTGTTTGAGATGTTCGTGACGGGAACATGACCAAAGAGTTGATCAGGAAGTGAGACCACGACGGCAAGGGGATGAATTGAAGCAATTTGACCTAGGATCTTCATGCCTGGGATGATACGCTTGCGTGGCATAAGTACAATAGCGAGACGTAGAGTCTTTGGCTTCTGTACCTTGTAATTCAGATGCTCAATACGAATTTTACCACTTTGACGTGGCTCCACAGCGTTCGTCGCAATTTTGGCCTTTTCGCTACGTTTTCTCTTCTTCTTCGCGTTTTGTTTATCTTCTCTGGTCTGCAATTGCTGTAAGCTCAAATACGGGCATGACTGAAACTACATACTGCTTGAAAAAGCTCTTTATCGGCTTCTTTTACAGCTTCTGCACGGATGGCCTTAACTTCTAGCGGGGTAAAGGCAGTCCCACCTCCCCTAGGAAAGTCAACCTCTTCGGCGATCAAGTTCGTCGCAGGCTTTGGGGGTCCTTCGCTTCTTAGTTCACCTTTGGCTACGTTTGTTTTGGTCTTCGACTTTTTAGCCCTTGGTTCTGTCGCAGGGTCTTCCAAGGGGCGTTTTTTAGCAGCCATGTTTACTATGCGGGACAGGCCAGGAGCGTTGAATCCGCCAAATTTTTTTAGTCATAGCCTAATTTGGTTACTATGCTTATGTGATCAGGAGTCTTTCCTCAGCTCAACTCACAACTACACACGCGACGACGACATGGGTGAGTTATCCGCTTTCTCTGCAGGGTGTTCTGTTAGTTAACACACATTTTTAGATTATCAGGTCCGTCTGGTTAAATGTTCTGTCGAATAGTGCCTGATGCTCCGAAACCCTGCTATAGAACCGAGTTGGCTCGAAATTTGGTGGAGGTGGTGTTGCTGGTGCTTCCGAGACTAACGTGGATAGGCGAGAGCGTCTGAGGAAGCTCGCTCTTGAGACTATCGATCTTGCCAAGGTACGCCCCAAAATCATTTCTTTTTCGAATGCATTCACCCACGTCTGCGACCAGGACCCCTACATTCTTCGAAACCACCTTGGCTCATTGGAGTGTCGTCTCTGTCTGACTCTCCACACTAATGAAGGCTCTTACCTTGCTCACACTCAAGGGAAGAAGCATCAAACGAATCTTGCTCGTCGGGCTGCTCGCGATGCAAAAGAAACCCAGCTGATGATAGCACCCACACAAAGCAACGTGCAACGTAAAATTTTCCTTAAAATCGGGCGACCTGGATATCGGGTGACAAAGGTCCGAGACAGGGATACGGGAAAAGAGGGAATGATGGTGCAGGTACATCTTCCTCAGATCAAGCCTGGTGTTATTCCACGCCGTCGCTTTATGAGTGCTTGGGAACAAAAGAGGGAACCGCCGAACAAGGCTTACCAATACCTCATTGTGAGTACTGTCTTAGTGTCTATGTTCCCAATTGTTCCTCATTATGGTGACCAGGTTGCGGCTGAACCTTATGAAACGATAGCATTCCGGATCCCGGCTCGTGAGATTGAGGATGAGACAGATGATGCGGGTTATTGGAACTGGTCGCATTGGGATCCGATACGAAGCAATACAGCTTTCAATTCATGTTCAGGCTCGCTTATTAGTTATTCGATCCAATACTCTGCTTCGCTTTGAATGGTAGATGGACATAGTACCGTGTTATGTGTATTTCTGTGCACTGAATTTGCACTGTAATGATTCCCCAATAGCAAAAAATATGCGAAGAGGGCGAAATTTATGTTTGCTAATGCGCTATTATACATGTTCAATTTTACTTTGTTGTGACGGAGAATGGCAAGATGTTTGCGCTTATCGTGGTCAGAATAAGCATCAGAACTTGAATAACCTGCGACGCTTTTTCAACGTCTTTGGTTTCTCTGGCTTCAGGGAAGAAGTAGCGTCGGGAGAAACGGCGCTGTCGACGTACAGCATATCATGAGTTAAACCACACCATAGCTAGGAGAAGGAATCGTACTATTTTTTCCTCGAAAATACAGAAAAGATTCCCTTAGAGCTCGTCCTTTTCTTGAGTTTTTGATGCTCGGCTATTGGTATGTCTTGAGCACGAGGGACCTGTTGACGATTTCTTAACCTGGGTTGAGGGCCGAGAGGCCTAGCACTTCGCAGAATCTCAGCGCCTCCCGCATGCATGGGATAAACCTGCTGTAGATGGGATTGTTGCAAAGGCGCTGGCATAACTAGACGTTTGGGTAAAAATCGGTGTCTGGGCATCGTGGGCTCATTGCCAATTCCAACATTAGAACGTTGCCTGTTACTGTATCTTGTCGGTGGATGGATTTTAACTGTGGCTTTGTCTTGCTGGTTGGAACCACGGTCTAACGGATACACAAAACATCAGCGTGTGCAGCACTGTCATCGTAAGGCAAAACTAAAGCACGCACGAGGCTGACTATTGGGACCCCTTTCCTCTTTTACGGGGTGAGGTGTTTTTTCGTCCGTCGCGGCGTGTAATGTTCCGTGATCATTATTTTGTTCAAAGCGTTCAGGATGCTGATCCAAACTTGAAATGGAGCGCGGCGGACTATGGTACACAGGAGGCGGAATTGGATGTAGAGTCAGTACTTCTGTAAGGAGCTTCGACTCAAACAGAGCTGTATCCTCTGGAGCAGGCTGAAGTACATCATCGGGCGTGTTCCGGACATTGCAGTTAGCGTCCTTTCCGATGCTGGGACTGGGGCTAGATGAATGGTCGCGTTTCAATCTTCCTCGACTTTCCGTGTGAGAGCTGCCTGCATCCGAAGACACCGGGGTCTTATGTCCTGGAACACTTGCAAAGGGAGGAAGCGCTGCTCCTGCTGCAGACATTCCCAGCGAACCATCATGGGCGTCCCTCGCAGCAACCTGCAGAGAGGAAGAAACATGTTCCTACAAATGAAATAAGCCCAGCTTGGGCCACTTTAGTTATAACTACCGCCATACCTGTGCATCCTCGGATGGATGGTCCTTCGCGCCATGCTCCGATCCCTGCAACTGGAGTCAGCGTCATTTCAGAGTTTCTTGTTTGAAATTTACCACCTTCCGCGTTACGGTGGACTGGAGCTGAAATTTAGATTTCTGGCCAACTTCTTGATGGCTTCATATGGCCCGGAGTGATGGATGGGGAGGCCCAAGGGATTGCTGTCATCCAGCTCGTCGACACGGTCCACTTCACAAGTGTAATTGGGGGAATCTGCGATCACATGCAATTTCAGGTTGGGCTGAGCAACAGCTGCTGCTTCGGCGTCTGGATAAGATCTCTTGGTGTATTTGAATATCAGGGCAGAACCGCGAGGTGGGTCGGGAAGGTTAGGCCTCGAAACTACTTCATGAGTGCGACGTCGGTCTGTCGACGTTGACTGAGAGGCATTTGCATCGGTCGAGGATGTTTTGTGCCAGAACAACTGAGAAAGCTTGGTTCTCTTGCGTTGAATCTGTGGCGCAAATGTAGATAACTGTTGTGATGTCACATGTTTGGCTGAGTTTGGTTTAGCGGCGGAAGGAATCAGTTCAAGTTGTGCGCCTTGCGCTATTGGTGAGGCATCGTGTTCTGTGGAAGCCATCGGTGTAGCAGAGCGTCGTGGTGGAGAAGCGACTTCCACTGGCGATTGTACCTAGCCGAAACCAGGGAACGTTCATCAGATGGTTTGAAGAAAGGGTGAGAGCATGGGTCGGACGAGAACGCGGGGTCATCGTAGAGACTAGGTGAGGCACCCTTGATTCTCCGGAACTGCATGTCGCCGGCAGGGGTGGAGGCGGTTTGCGATGCCTTGGAAAGTCCTCCTCTCGTTGAGGGTGGGTGACGAGGATGGCCGTATTGGGCAAACGTGCTTGCAGACGAGCTGCGGACAGCATGCATGGAAGGACACAGCTTCACCTTGCCAGTTGGGAGGGGCGGGTCAAATTTAGAAATTGTCAGATAGGTGCCATGCAGGACGTGAAAGGATTCCGGATTCGAGTACTGGATCCACGCACTGGCATGGCTGTGACCGTGATGCCACGGAGGTGCCCAGTTGACCATTATAGTCGAAGGTCAGATGATTGACGAGCTCTTAGAGATAGCGAGGAAAGCAATGGAAAGGTAACGGAACCAAGGTCCCACCTCGTCCACGTTGCAGTTCGAATATCGCGTAAATCCATCGCGCCGCTTCACGTGCACTCAGAAGGAAAATAGCATTAAACCATGTTATTGGGCAAATGTCGTACATACGTGAACATGTGTAAAGCGTTCGTGAGTGGCGTGCAATCTTAATGCGTCGATGAGATCCGGGAAGAAAATGTACGTTATCCATGCAATCTACGTCTATCATGACTGTCTTCTGTCATGAGCTGGCATGCAATACTCTTCGGGTCGTGGGCTCTTTCAGAGATCGTGACCCCATCAGTCTACCATCGCTACTCGAGGCTTGGTTGGTACTCGGCCTAATCCCTGCAGAAGCACGAGACGTCGGTACATCATTCCTCGGTTTATAGGCGGGGATGCCTGTCGTCTGGCGGCCTGCAATTTGTGCAGGGGGCTTTATTCCACTGCGATGAGTAGGCCGTGACCCAGCTGAAACAGTCTCCTTTGTGGCAATCAGAACCCTTCTTGGTCCGCTCGACGCGTTTGGTGCTTGACCTCCCCGTACGGAGTTCCGGACCTTCGGTTGAGCGATTGTCGTTTCGGAAATGAGGACGCGACGAGGACCGGTCCCCAAGTCTTTCTCACACTTCGCGCCTGTTGTCAAGGCGCGGGTTGGTACTGTTGAAGCAGAAACATGCGGAAGAAGCGTGGTACGAAAACATGGGCTGTGGTGACTGAAGGCTTCGACGAGTTGGTCTGTGTCGGGAGGGTGGATTTCTTTTCAGCAGAGGACGATTCGGAGGATCCGGTGGACTCGGAATCATGGATAAGTTTCTTTGAGCGCTTCACAATTCTCAAGGCTGGTACCGGAGGGGGTAGGGCTATTGGACGCGCTGATAATTGAGGCGTGCGTGGATTGCTTTCGGCCATTACAGCAACGAGGGACTTGCGGCGCTGGCCGCTACCATGCCCTGCAAGGGGGATACCTAAGGTTTCAAACGATTCAATTGCCAGTCCTTGTGGAGAATAAAGAACTTACGAGTAGTCGGACTATTAGACGGATCGCCAGTCTTGTTTCTTGATGTGGCTTCCGCATCACTTTCTTTCGAACAGCTTTCACCTATTGAAATAGCAGTAAGTAACTCCCTCTTGGAGCATTACATATCGATAAACCTCTGTTGCTTTGTTGCGGCAAAAACGGTTGTTGTGGAGAGGGGGTCAGGGCTTTTTTAGCCTCCACTTCGATAACAAAATCAGATTCAGCTCGTCATTACAAATTGAATGTCGCATACAGGATGGTCCAGTTCTCGGTGGAGATTTGGAATCTATGAGACTTTATCAGACCAGCCTTCAGGTGCTAGCAGGGGGTATAGACTTTTACCTATTTTGCCAGAACGACTGACTCCATGAAGTGTTTCTTGATCGCTTTCAGATCCATACTGAAGCTATCTTCATCTAGTTGTGGATCATTGGCGGAAAAGAATGATATTTCATCCTTGAGCAGGTTGAAGCTTGCCTCGTCGTTGCGCAAATGCAAATGGAAAGAGTATCCTAAATCGACAGATTGGCGGTTCTCGAGAGCCTGTGGCGCTACTAGACTGGAAGAAACCGAAGTCGAATGGCACGAAGATGACGGGTGCGAGATGCTTTGGTCACCTGACGGCAGCGAGGTGGTTGCAGGCTCATTTGAGGGTGAAGGCGATGTCGAGCTGCTGTTGGGTGGAGAGATAGTAATTTCCGGTACCCTTTCTTCAGAGTTTGTGGGCGAAGATATTGAAATCTTCCCATCAACTTTGGCTTCCGCAGCGGAATCTGCGGCGCTCGTGTGACGAAGCGTCGCGCTGGGACAAGCAGCAAAGATCGTTTTCGGCTTGATAACCAGTGTCGTATCTAAGTCTGGGGTAATCTCTGCCAGAGGCATCCTAGGGCTAGCAGGGGAAACTTTATGAGAAGGCGAACTGAAGGAAGGCGGGCGAGGCGTGGCATCTCCAATGGATGGCGTCCTGGGACAACTAGGGGTTTCCGATTTCTCCTCAACAGTAGTTTCACCAATTGTGACATCCCCAATATCGATTAGTCGCCTGGTCCGAGGCAAATCGGACGACGAATGGTTTGGTCGAATCCCAAGCAATTCAGCAAAGGGAGGTGCAAGATTCTCCTTATTCGCGTCAATTGAAGGCGAGATGGCCGGTTTTGCGGGCGATGTGAGAGGGTCAAAAAGAACAAGGATGCTCTGACGCGGCCGGAATTGCGCGTCACCCATCAGGGAGTGGAGGAGATGTTAGTTGAGGAATAGAGACAAGTTAGCCGGCGCATGGTTCGAACTATGGATATTTGGCTTTATTGACGCGCCTGATCCCGTGATGTTTACGCGAGTCGACTTGTCGCCGATCGTTCATTAACGTTCATTGTTGACCATGGATTCCTCGGTAGCTTCTCTACGTTCAGAAATCAAGATTTGGGAAAGGTCTTTCAAGTCTTCCAATGGACGCGATCCAACTATCCAGGATATCAAGCTCCTCCCCGATATTGGTCAGTTGTATTCCGTCTCGGTCATAGCCGTTTTGCCTTGATTTCCTCGTTTTGTTCTTCACAGCCGCTAAGTACAAGCTATACAAGAAACTGTCGAAAGCAGCACAGAATCAAGACGAATCTACACTCTCCCAAGCTACCTCTTCGCCCAGCACTTCCCACTCCAATACTATTTCAATTCTCCCGCCACGCGAAGTCCAGACTACCGCACCCCTGACGTCCTATAACCCATTCTCACCTGGGAAGAATAGAGGTTTCCACCTAGATAGTACCGCACAATTCGCTAACCAGTTCAAAAGCTCTTTTTCCGAACACAGTGACTCCCTTCCCAACGCGAATCCATTTGTCGACCTGCCTGTTGCTGATCCTCCCACACCTCTCCAAGCAGTTTCGCGTGCTCGTAAACGTCTTCGCGGAGAACCTGTCTCCCCTTCTCCAAGCAAGGGAAAGAAACAGCGCACAGGGTCTCGAGGAGACATGTCGGACACTTTCCGACGCGTCTTAGAGGCTGAATCCTCTTTATATCGGCGGGCTGACTCCATGTTTGTAAGCGATTCTCCCGTGAAGGCACCGGCCGGGAGTCGATCTTTCAAGCTCTTGTTCGACGAGGGAGATGGTTCTTCCAACAGAAAAATAACCTCGCTCCAGAAATCGTTTTTACCCGTCGGAAGACTCTTCGATACAACATCACTTCCCTCTATTAGAAAAGTGAATATGATGCAAGGCAATAGGAAGTCCTTTAAGGCATCTGAATCATCGCAAGATGTGTTCGCGGAGGCGGAAAGGTGAGCTCCTCGCTTGAAATAAACACCCGTATGATGCTAAGTCCTATCTAGTCTCGACGAAGTTGATGTTGATATTCAACAATCCAACGGACCTGACACTCACCTTATGACAACAGAAATACCTGATAGATCCACATTACCGCTCCTTCCACCTTCGCCCACGCTTTTTGATGCAGCCAACAATAAACAGAAATCAAAACTCAATGCCGGTGCTAAGCCATCATTCTCCAGCCTAGAGGGCTCGAAGACCAAAGAGATGGCTGATCCAGATGATGAAGACATCGATGTTGGTGATATGGGTGTCAGATTGAAGGTCCTGGATATTTCACGGAAGAACCGCCTGCGCCACTCGCAAATATCGGACGAAGATCTCACGTATGATGCGGATCCTCTTGTTAGCTTCACCCATAGGATTTTGAGCCGTTGCACATCTGAATCTACTGACCGAGCTGATAACGGCGAGGACGACAGCATGTTTCAAGTCGAGCTTCCGGACGAGCTGAGACCGGTTTTGTCCTTCGAACTTCAGACGCGCCGGAACGAAGAGGAGCATATTGTACAAGACCTTTTGTACGGACGCAGGACACGTCATTATGATCCTCGAAAAGGGGGCGAGATATGGGACGCTGGAGAAGAGCTGACACCAGAAGACAAAGAGGACGCTGATGGTGAGGAAGACTGGGAAGGCGAACCTATTCCTTGGGAGATCGGGGAGCTGTAAGATGGCAAAATGCTTTAACTTAGTATGTGCTGTTTATCATCACGTACGGCGCTTCGCTCAATTTTACTAAGCCTAAACATGCAAGAACTTGGTTCTGCCACATGGCCACGTACACGTGAAGCGACACGCGTCGAGCAAACTGTGACCTTTTTGTGCCGATTATACCAATAGGAATCATCTCAAATCCGTTAATTACGCCTCATGTTACCTCGACGTCGGACATTGGGCTCCCTTCCTGCCTCACTTCTGGATGTATGTTCCATGTAACATGGCTTACAGCCGCACTCGCCAGTGCCTATGCATCGCCCCTCAGACACGATGCGATCGATAATGAAGCGGCGAGCCGCTTTGCGCGTGTAACCCACCCTTGCTAGGCGTGTTCCCCGTGCAGCCACCTCAATAAGTATCGTCGCCAACTCCTTTGCGTCTGGTATACCCAGTCTTTCTGGTGAACTTATCGGCACTGTCGACTTACCAAAGACGAAAAAATGATTTCCCTTATCCTCCGGGATCCTGAAGCAGCAACGAAGTTGTTCGAAGCTGTGCTTGACTCGCCCAATGGCAAACGCATTCTCGCTCGACTGGCGCGCACATGCCGTGCCATCTATGAACCCGCGATGAACGTCTTATGGAGGGAATTGGATTCTCTGGTGCCAATACTCGGGCTGTTCCCTGGATGTTTGAAGAAGTCTAAGAAGCCAGGTCTGGGTTTCGTGAGTGTTTTTCTTTCTCGTCCGCTCCCTTCACAGCTGTTAATATTCTGACTTCCTCCCTTGGCAGGCCAAGACGCCGACCGAGGATGACTGGAAGGCCGTCTTCAAATACAGCGAGCGCGTCCGCCAGCTGACCTATAACGAAGCAGCCAACAATGTGGCGGCAACCGTTTTCCCCATTCTGCAACAAAGCCGTCCCCGTACTTATCTTTTACCGAAACTCATTGAATTAACTTGGAAAGCGGAATCGCAGACTGGCCTTGGTCACTGTGCGATGTTCCTGAACCCGGAACTGAAGGTGCTTAACCTTGAAGTCGGCGCCAAGCTGCCCCAGATCTCGTCGTTCCTCGCTGACATGTCGAGCCGAACTAAACTGACGGCTTTCTCCTTCAACTCTCCGACGAGCCTACCGGAGGCCTTTACTGAATTGCTATTGCGCCAGGATCGGCTAGAACGGGTTGTCCTCGTTGCGCCTGGTGCGCTTTCGCCGGGCGTCGGAAGTTGGCTTGCGTCCCTACCAAACCTCAAAAAGCTGCAACTAGACCTCACTGGGCGCTCTGAATATGCAGTCCAAGGCTTCTTCGATGAATTGACAGAGTCCGGGGCATCGACGCCGAGCTCGATCGGATCCACGGACAGCGGTGTCTTCTCTGGAGACGAGCTTGACTTTTCAGAGATCCGTAAATCGGCACTTCGCCTCACCCGTCACCTGCATACCGCCGATTCTTTCGCCCAACTACGGCGACTTCAACTAACAGGCGAAGTTTCAAACATTGTCGTCTTCCTGAGGCAACTTGGTTGTCCTTTGACGCAGCTCGAGCTGGTCATTGAGGACCCCCCTGACAAGGCCGATTGGCATGAACTGTCGAAGCTGTTATGCGAGAAGTTCGGCAACTCGTTGCAAGTGCTACGAATAACAGGAATCAGTGCTTCCCGTTTTGCAGCAGATACCGTTCGATCCCCAGCCAAGCTCGAGCCCACCACGACGCGCCTTTCACTGGTGCACCTCCGGAACTTATACCAACTCAGGCGATTCGAGATCGACCTCCCGGAATCAACTACTTTCACATCACCAGACATCCAATGCATTGCGAGAGCATGCCCAAATCTGGAATCCCTTCGACTGAGCCCACAGGCGCGCTTCCCTCTATCCAAACCACCCCAAATCACTCTCGACGCGATAGCACAATTAACCGGCAGTTGTCGGCGACTACACACCATTGCGCTTGTCTTGAATGCCAAAGTCATGAACACCGATTTGCTCATGACGCAGCATACATCCTCGAATTCACTGGTTCGTCTCTCAGTGGGATACTCCTGGATCGACGATCCCCTCCAGATCGCAATCATTCTAAGCCATATCGCTCCCCGCTTGGATATTCTAAGATGGCTGGGAGAAAAGAACAGATCGGGTTATATGGAGGCGCACGCTCAAAATTGGCAGAAGGTAGCTGAGATTCTTCCTCATCTGCAGAATGTTCGACTGCTGGAGCGAAAGATGGCACAAGTCTTCCGAGGATCGAGACCGGAATTCGTTGACAAGAGCGTCGAGGCTATCGTCAGCACTAGCGAAAGAGGGGTGCATGCATCTCCCGAGACTACCTTCAAGGCCATCCAATGTGCGCCCATGTATGTCAACAGCGCCGTCGATGCGGAGCCGCAGTACTACTCTATGGCTGTGGATGCCACGCCAATTATGAAACAAGCCAGCGTCGAGGCGACGATTTCATTGGCACACCGAGCAGTCGATGCTGTCCCTGTTCTCATTGCTGCGGGCATTGATGCCACTGCGCAGACGGCGTCGAAGACGGTTCAGGCTATGGTATCCACTGAGTCGTTCCACAGGCCTCCTTCGGCGCGTCCTCGAAGTGTTCTCTTCATCTTCCCTTCACTTCTTGATCTCTTTTCCCTCGCATACCGAATGTTCATTCTGTATCCTCTTTCGTGCCTTCACGAATCTTACGGTTGACGGCGCATCGGATGCACAAAAAAAGCCCTAACACCGACATGACGGAAATGACAGAAAAGGGATCTGACGATGGAACGGAAGGATCCATTTCCCCGCGAAAAAGTCCTCAAGTCCGTCCATGATCCATCTGTTTAACGATACACTGGGATACTTATATACACATACTATGCTGGCACTATGATACCTTTAGGATAGTTATGACCCCATATGCAATACTCATGAATATGAAATACGCTCCATTCTGCCGCAACAACGGCCCAATTTGGATGGGGAGGTGAGCGTGGCGAGTTGGGCAACGCCGAACCAAATAAGCCACAACAACACCCCGACGCGTCATTTCATTGCCAACGCTGCTTGGGCATACCTAATGGCTGATAATAAGAAACAAGAAAAGGACTTCACGAAAGAGGTCGATGCACTCCTACCAGAAGCGGGTGCTATTGTAAAGGTACCCAGTCGCCCCATGTCTCCATTTTACGAGCTCAAATCTCATGCCGCACAAGTCTGGTAAACTACAAGAAGCACTTGACAAGATCTTTGCGCTCGAGAAGCAGACAAGAAACGTATGTGGAATGCTTCCACTATGTGCACATATGGACACCATTTCTGACGTGTTATAGGCTGCTGATCTAGCTTCAACAACGAGGCTTGTGAAAGCCGCACTACAACACTGCTACGATGCCAGGGACTACCCTCTTCTCAATTCAACCATCAACCTGTTGAGCAAGAAACATGGCCAGTTGAAAGCCGTGATACAGTCTATCGTTGAACTCACTGTGAGCTGGCTGGACGAAGCGAAGCAGAGGGATGGCACAAAAAGGTGGCTCGAGCTGGTGGAAACGCTGCGAGAAGTGACGGAGGGCAAGGTAAAGGAACTTCGGCACTCGATCTGGGCGGAGAGAAGTGATTTGACTGACGATCCTTCGTCAAGATATTCCTAGAAACACCTCGAGCGCGCGTGACGCTGATGCTCTCGCACTACCACGAAGGCCTTTCTACGTCGCCAACCGCGAGCGAAGCCGACCGGAAACAATCACTCCAAACCGCATCAGATCTGCTGTCGGACCTGCAGGTCGAAACCTACTCTTCAATGGACCGCCGGGAAAAGACCGAGATCATCTTGGAGCAGATGCGGTTCTTGGTCGCAGTGGCTCGGCAGAAGGACGCGGATGCTACCAAGGGTGGCAAAGACTCGGCGGCGAATGGCGAGGCCGACTGGGTAAAGGTAAGAGTGGGTGGCAGAAAGATCAACGAGGAGTTCCTCAAGGAGAAGGAGAACGAGGTGAATGTGCACTACTTTCATGCCGGAATTCGTCTTTACGCAGTGAACCAGGAGTTCAAATTGAAATTCTACGATCTCATGATTCAATATGCTCTTCACCAAAACTCTTATCTCGACGTAGCCAAATACTATCACAAGGTTTGGGAAACACCATCAATCCAAGCCGATACCGAAGGCAAGGGCAAAAAGGTGAGGACCAGGTTTTTAACGTCCATTGTTCCGTAACCGACTAGATCCAAAGACGTTGGAATACATCGTATACTATGTCATCCTTGCTCCGCATGACAATGAACAATCCGACATACTGCATCATCTGGCAATTGATCCTGCACTGGCGAAATTGGAACTTCATTAGTGAGCTTGTTTGGCCTATGTCCGCGATCATGCATTGATGGCAGTATAGCAACCTTGTTAAATGTTTTACGACGCATGAGCTTATGCGGTGGCCAGGCATCGAAAGCATCTATGGAGGTTTCCTGCGAACGACTCCGGTTTTTACCTTGGACAAGCGTTGGGAAGACCTGCACACCAGAGTCATTGAGCATGTACGCCCGTGTGTTTTCCAATCTACCAAGCGCAAGTTTCAGAATTTTGATAGAACATTCGCGTGGTCGCCGAATACTATACGCGCATAACGCTGCCGCGGCTGACGGCTCTTCTCGATCTGACGCCAAAGCAGACAGAGCAAACGCTGGCGCGTTTGGTCGTTTCGGGCACGATATGGGCGCGAATGGACAGGCCAGCTGGCATCGTTAATTTTAGAAGCAAGCAAAGTGCCGAGGAGGTAATGAACGAATGGAGTTCTGACATGCAGAAGCTGCTCGGACTGGTGGAGAAGACGTGGATGGGTATGAATGCGGCGCAGGCAGCCCAGTCGCGTGTAAAAGCTACATGATCGCTGGTTGTTTTGTAGATTAGAATGACTTTTCATGCATTTCATTATGTCCCGTTGTACTACAGGTAAGAGTTGGCAAGACGTAGCTCGATGAGTGATGAGTCCAATTAATGGGATTGCTTTTCGGCGACCGGCGTCGGTTTTATGGGTTCGGTCAGCATTGGCGAATACGTCGGGCGAATCCCTTCCTTCCACAGCTGGACGTACTGCTCGCCGCGAGTCCACTGGTTGCTGCCGTCGTTCCTGTCCACGATAGCCTTCCAGCGTTTCTTTGCAGCCATGGCGCCCTCGTCGAGCTCCTCTCTCCTGCGGAACGTCTCGAGGCTGCGCTTCTCCTTCTCGAACGCGTGCTGGATCTCTCCGGGCCCGAACACAGCGCCCAGATGCTCAGCTTCCATCGCAGCAAACTTGGTCGCGATGTGGTGCTCTGAACGGAGAGCGCGGAACTGCGCGACGGCTTGCTCGTACGCTTCGGAGAGCGGCAGGGAATGGCGTTCGTGCAGGTTGACGGCGAAGCGGATGGCACTGTCGCAGCTCAAAAAAAAAAAAAAAGCGACTTCGATCAGACAAGTAGACGTACTCTTCCGGTGTAGGATTCCTGCCCCTTTGCCTGAGCCGAGTCCACTCCACTCCCTGGACAGGGTGCGCTTCTTCTATTGCGCCATCTTCGACGAGAGTGGTCGGTCTGAACGCCTCAAAAGGATGATCGCGGAAGAACTGGCGACGTATTCCGTCTTCAATGTACTGGATAGGAAGAGGGTGCGGGTCGGACGGCTTGCGCTTCTTTGAAGGCGCGGCGGTCGCTTGTTGGTAGTCATACTCTGTGCGCGACGGCGGCGCCTTTGGAGGCAGTGCGAGGGGCGGGTAATTGAGAACTGCTTGATACCATGCTGGTTCCTTTTTTATGTAGTCTGCGCGCATGAGGCGCGAGACCTGCTTGTGCACCTGCGAGGCAATCCTACGAACCATTGCTCAGGTCGACGAAACGAAAAACAAAAGTGTCTTTAAACAAGACTAAATAAATCAAATATGTCGTAATCAAAGCCTCGCACGACCTCCCGTCTCTCTCTTCAATGCCCTTGCTTGGTCTCGTAGCACTCGCCGAAGCTGAATCAAAATATCAACATGCGACCGTAAGTCAAACACAAACCAACCAACCATTTTTCCTGACGGGTTCTTTGGAATCGCATCGATAAACTCGACGCCTCCCTCCAGCCGCTTGTACGCTATCTTGGCATCTGCAACGTGCTTTTTAAAAGTCAACACTGTTCACGACGTAAAGTTGTATCCAAATACCTTGCAAAGAGTAGACTTGAGGCTCTGAATGGTCTCCCGACCAGCAGTCAACCGCTTGAGTGCTCTCTCATGAAGGACAATAAATGCCAGTGGCAATTCTCCACTGTAACTATCAGGAACACCAACAACACATGCATCCGCAACGTCCGTGTGCAGGAGCAGATGGCCTTCGAGTTCCGCGGGCGCTACCTGGAAGCCACGAACTTTAATGATTTCCTTGATTGATTGCCTTGAGTATCGCTTTCGTGGCCATCGACAGACCGCTCACCTTTAATCGGTCTACGACGTACAAATCGTTGTTTTTTATCAAAACTTCATCCCCTGTCCGAACCCATCCATCGACAAAAGTTTCTCTTGTTCTATCTTGCAAGTCAGCATTTTCTTTCTAGGCACCACATGCTTTGCTGGCTTACGCAGAATCGTTGTTGAGGTATCCAAGTGCTATGGAAGGCCCTTTTACGACCAGTTCGCCACGTTCACCCTCCGAAGCTAGAGTCCCGTCTGCCTTCACCACCCGCACAGTGATTCCGGGTATCAACTGTCCCGCACTGCCCACCGTAGCCACTTTCTGAGTAGGTGGCACCATGACCACAGATGTGCACGTCTCCGTAAGACCTAGTTCAGGAATGAGCACGCTGCATGTTGTCAGTTCAAGTTGACAAACCATATCCTTGCCCGATCACCGCATTTGGCGCTATTTCCGTCAGCCGGTGCAGCAGCTCGCCGCTGAGAGGCGCCGCCCCCGACATGCAGAATTTTACATGACTGAGATCGTAGTTCTTGGTTATTGGGTGCTAGAAGGGCATGCCATGTGAAAAATGTGCCTGAACAACTGATTGCGAGAGCATACCTTGCACAACAACACCACTTGTGGAGGCACGACGCTGCAAATGTACATGTTATTAAACGCCGAGATCGAGAAGCAGAATGACCGACAAAAGATGAGTAATACGATGTCGAACGATACTTCCGAGAAATTTTGTAAAATTGAACTTTGGTATGACGACGATGGACATCTACAACAAAAAGGGGTTAACCTGTGGGCAATTATATCCATCTGGACTCACTCCGCTATACAAGATGAAATGCAAGTTGACAACTAGTCCATATATGTCTGACGGCCGCTCTGCATGTCAGTGTGGGAAGGTGCGCGATGCGAGCGGACACTGACGGTAAAAAGGTAAGACTGCATGATTGGCATGTTCAGCGACTAGACCGAAAGAAAGATGGTCAACAACCAACCAGCAACTGCGATGTCTCCCGGACTCATCCTCTTGTCTTTGCAGCTCGCGTCATTCAATCTGTAGTGACATGCCATTTGCACGACATTGGCGATGACCGAGTAATGCGGAATCGCGACGGCCTGAGAACACGTGTAAGGATAAAGCATGCAAACTTTGCAAGGTCAGAATACCTTTGGTTTTCCTGAAGCAAACATATTCAGGAACCTGTCAAGAAAACAGTTTCCATCGGCGGAAGAACACACCTGTGGTGCCGCTGGAAAAAGAAAGGAAAGCAAGTTGCCTTTTCGCCTCGCCAGGCTGGAGAACACATTCCTTGAAACGCGTCTCGTTGGCCGAACCATACTGAACAAGATCATCAAGCGTGTGATAGTTATCACCATGTTCGCTGTGGTTTGAACTGTCCATCAAGATGACTCTGGCGCTGCCCAAATTGGCCTTTTCCGCGGCCTGAAGTGCGACATGGAGCGACGCAGGGTGAGTGATCAAGAGGACCGCCTTTGTGGCTTGGAGTTGATACACGAGCTCGTCCGCAGTGTACGCCGGGTTAGCAGGACTAGATAAAGCCCAATGAATATCATGGACATGTGAGCAAAGGGTGACAAACGTGATAACGGCACCCAATCTGTGGGTGGCCCAGATTGCTACGGGGTAATCTGTATTATCATGAGCGAGCGAACGCGCGAAAATTCGGGGAAGCAGCACTGCACCAATGTGGTTGGGGCTGAAAATGGAGACTGGCGAAGTATGCGGTTGTTTCAGATGCCGGTGGGGTCCGCGGGGTCAGCAACGCACGCACCGACATCATTTCGTTCTGCACATAGCGCGTAACGCACATTTGGTCAGATTGCTGGCGCCAAAGAGGAGATGGCCGAAACGTACTGATGTTCCATTTCAGACTGAAAGCATTCGCTAGGCCGTGGGTGCGGCTGATGAGCTATATAGAACGACGGTGAGCATGTTAGACATGCACGTTTTGACGAACAGAGGCACATACATCTGAATGATGGACGGCTCGGCCAGACTTGTCGTCGATGAGACAAGGAGCGGTGGGCGGCCTGGACGGTCTGGGTAAGTACGACCGAGAGTCGAGGATGAACTGTGGGATGGTAAGGTCATCTGGAATAGCGAGCGAGAGGGGTTGAAGGGCGTGAAATTCAGACATGACCGGGACAAGGAAAGACGGTGAGACGTACCCTGTGTGATATATACGCCGGGAGGAACTTGTGAGCGCAAAACGGGCCAATCATAAACTGACGCTGTACATGGCGCACTTGCAAGCCACCCCGCAAATAGTCACGTGCACACCCTCCTCATGGACGACCAAGAAACAGAACTCAGAAACCCGTTCCCGTCCCCGCCTTCCCACTACACAAAATATACCACTCACAATCTTCATCTCCTCCGGCTCCTCCGAGAGAGGACAACAGGTCTTTCAGAGTCAGATATTAACCAGCACCAGCTCTTGGCAGACCAAACCGATGTACCCGATTGGCCTTTGACCCAGCTAGAGAAACCCCGCGTCGATTGGATCCTCGAGGACCCCGAACCCTACTATGATGTCTTTGGCGACAGGTGGTTTGTGCGCCCAGCCGTTCGAAACTTCTCCCATCTTCTGATTGCCAACTTTGGGACGCAGGTCAAAGAAAAGATTCCCTCGCTCGCAGAGCTCGGCGGCAATCAGCTGTACCCCATAGACCCTGCAGTAGGCAAGCCGCGCTTTCGGGATCTCATTACGGCCACCTCACATCCCATTCCTCAGACAGACGGCCGGCTCTGCTCTCCATCCTTCACTCTCTCCTTATCTCTTACTCCTCCTTGACGTCGTCCCTGCTTTTGCCACCGCCACCAGATGACACCACACCACCTGATTGGCAAAGGCACGTTGAGTGGATCACCGTGCTCAGCCAAAACATCATGGCCGCTGCCAATGACCTCAGACCCGTCCAAGCAAGTCTTTCTTTCTAGACATCCTGGTTTCCGCACTCATTAGCGCGATAGGCTAGAGGAAACTTGGAACTAATGATGAAACGCCAACTGGAACTCCGTAAAAGTGATACAGAGGCTCTACACGCGTCAGTCATGTTTAACATCCGCCAAAGCCGATAATAGACATCATCTCCTGCTTCAGAAAATGCGACGCGCTAGAGGCGCAGCTGGCCAGACTATGCTCACTGTCCTCAATGGCGAACCGCCATGATGACGTGAGTCACGTGAATCAATCATGGACACTGGCTGATCCTTTTTTTCTTTCTCGCGACCTGCTAGAATGAGTCCGTACAGAAGGAAAATGAGCCGTCTGCCTTGTCCGATGCTTCAAGTGGGGATGTCCTGAGATGGGTGGAAGAAGTGGTTTAAGGAGGTTATATATCAAATTCTAATGTAATTTACTTTTCTGTGAAGGGCACATACAAACAAACTATCAATACACTTTCTTGGCGACCAAAACGTTCGGTTCATGTCTACGCGACGGAGGATCGGCGTGAGTGCTGCTACAACAGAAGCGGCCCGCCGCCAGTTGATGCAGCCCGTCACATGTTGGGAAAAAGTTTGGGCCCATCCCGAGACTGCTACCGCCAATTCAACTCTCAAAGTCTACAAGTGGGTCAAAACCGACAAGACACAGGTGTGCCAACCATCAGCTCTTTATGGTGCAGGCCACCCTGACGGAAATTACCAGCAATTTAGTGATGATGAAGGCGGCGCTGATGAGCCTCTCGCTCCTCTTCCTGACGAGCTAGAAGCTGTGGAAGGCGACGAAGAAATGGAACAGGAGGAGAGCGGCGCACCTGCAACCCAAGAGGCGTCCCAACCAGAAGCAGCCGCACAGGATGACATCTCGAAACCTCCGTCTCCCAAACCTCAACTATCCATGTCGCTTCAACCATCGGCAAGTGAGCTGGAAGGAGGGCGCGACGGGCTGGACGCGTCACTGAAGCCGCTTAATGAAGACATGGACGTTTCACAGGCAGAGAAGGCGGACAGCGGAGGCTCTCTTGGGCTTGATATGTCGAACATTGGGCCCGATGGGCTCGCATTAGAGGGTTCCAGTGACCTGTCACAGATGGAGAGCGCCGACGCGCTTATGGGTGGCGTCGTGATGGACCAAAGCGGCGACCCTTTTAGCGGAGACATGAATGAATAGTAATTATGGGAATGCCTCAAGTTTATCAGGCGCAGTAAGTGATCTTCCGATACGATCATCTTTATAAACAAGTATTCTCAACCCGCAGCTGATCATATCGACCGAGTTGTCACGTCTCAGACATGCAATCAAGGACCATGTGCACGCCGTTTAGCATGACTTGCTGAGGCCGAGATTTTCAGCCTTGGTAGCTACAAGGGAGCCAATACGAAGGGGCATGTTGATTGATTCTGCTGCGCGACTATGAATGACAGCGTTTCTGCTTCGAATTGATGAGATGAGCGCCAAACGCTGTTTAAAAGGTCTAAAATGTTCAGACGAGAATCTCCATGTCTATCATGAACGTCCGCAAGGTCGCATTCAACGACCACCCTGACGCGGTGTTTATCACCCTCGTCGCAGTCTCTGCATTTGCCTCATTGTCGCTAACACCGACGTTTCTCTCCGTGTTCCTCACTCTCTCTCTTCTGCTCATTTATTCACGTATCTTGTTCACCAGCCAGCATGCCCTGCGCAGTTCCTCTATTCTTTGCGTTGCAATCGCCCTCGCAAGCTCACTCGCCCGCATTCGGCCGTCCTTGCATGCCCTATCCAGCCCAGGCATCTCCCTTGTCGTACTCTTCGCATCATCGTTGTTCACCTCAGCCATCATCATTGTAGCCACCTTCATCGACACGAGATCCTCGACGCGCTTGCCCTCATCGTGGTCGCAGGTGGCGTTCTTCCCGGCGCTGTGGACGACGCTTTGGATGGCTGTCTCGGGCATGAGTCCCATCGGTCGTCTCTCTGTCTGGAGCCCCGCAGACGCTGGGGTCTACGAGTGGATGATTCCTCTACTAGGATATCAAAGCATTGACTGGGCAGTAGCTGCCTGGGCCGTCATTTTCTACCAGGTCATCGGGATGTGGTACATGGGTTCGGAACCGGAGGAGCCCCTAATCAACGCGTCAGACGGTAACGCTCCTGGACCTTCGTCTGCGAGCCCAAGAAGCATAGGCTACTTGGCCATCCTTCTTACAGTCCTCGCGATCCCATCATTCTTTATCCAGAACGTCCCATTGCCCGTTCAACCCCTGGATCAAACGCCAATCAGCGTTGCCTGCGTTCTACCTCCATTCCAGCGGTACAAGCACCATAGCCTCACCCTTGATGACTATATAGCTGAAACGCAAAAGCTGACGAGCGCTGCGAAACTGCTTCTGTGGCCGGAGGGTGCCGTGACCTTCAGTACGCAGAGGAAAAGACGAAAGCAATGGAAAGGATCCATAAGACCGTAGCCGCTTCAAAGTCCTATGTTGGCGTGTCCTTTGAAGAGGTGTACGATAGTCTGAACACCACGTCTGGTAGGACATCTTCCAGGAGAACAGGTCTAGCACTCGTCTCGCGGTATTCCGACGAACCGCATTTCGTATACTTCAAGCGACACCTCGTGCCAAGTGATGTGGCCTGCTCCGTGCTCTCTAGACGATGAGACTAATGTTCTTGTTTAGTTGCCGAATCCTTCTCGCAGTCGTCTTCGGATGCACCCCCAACGATCTTCAACATGGAGCTCGAGCACCCGTATGATGTCAACAAGACAGCATGGGCACCGGGTCCTAGCCATACGCGTTCCGTACCCATCACTGCGTCTATATGCCTCGACTTATCAGATCCGATGCAGTTTCACAGCCTTGAAACCAAGCCTGCCATCATTCTCGCGCCTGCTCGTACTTGGGACACCGCAATTGGGATTGCCATGTGGAATCAAGCGAAACAGCGCGCTGAGGAGCAGGGCAGCATGGTCCTGTGGTGCGATGGCGGGGAGGGCGGCGTGAGTGGCGTGACTGGTGGTGGGTATCATGAATTTCACCAAATAGGCCACGGCTCCTGGGCGAGGACGATCGGAATCTCCTATCCGTTCGACGATGGCCGTACTTTGTACGCATTCCTTGGCAACTACTCGCTCGTCGTTTTCTGGGCTTTGCTGTTCATGACGACAGTGTCCCTCCGCCTTGTCCACTTCCACGGATATACGCCACGCCCTCTGATGAACGTAGCAAAATTGGGTGTGCAGAGGTTTCGAAAGGCTCTGAGCAGGAATAATGGTTCAGACGCACAAGTCAACTTGTTGTAGATCATATTTGAATGCCCTTTGGTGTAGTGCTGTATATTAGTGCTTTCGATATTACTTTCTGCCTCATGTTCAGTCTGGATCCACGTTTCGAGCATGCTGCTCCTCCTAAAACGCCGAATGGTCGACCCTTGTCCCACGATCACCGCTCCTCATCGACATCCCCGGCTTTGTATGCGACGTCCGACGGCGCCACCCGCCTAGCACCCAAACTCGCTGTTCGTCAAGTATTCAATCGCTGCGGCGACCCAGGTCAAAATTATCGGCCATTCTTCGCCACTGGAGATATTGTTCTCGTGTCCTACGTCCAGTCTCATTCCCTTTGCTCAAGTTTTCTTGCCCTGCTACTGATTTTCTTTTTTCGGTGAGTTAATCCTATTCTTTGAGCCAGCCAGATCTCCAGATACCAGGTATCTACTTGGCAGTGCCACTACTGGGCACCTATATCCGTGCTTGAAACGATACCACACATCTCAATATCCACATTGTCCAACCCCCCGTATACCATTGGTCCTTTCGCCTTCAAGCTTGCTATCCGATAACTTGGTTTATTCAAGACTGAATCGCACATCCGCATCGATGGAAAGTTTCAATGGGAAACGCTACGACATTGTGGACGGGGGTGGGGAATTCGACTACTCACACTACCAATGGTTCCAGGAACCCCCACCGAAGCCCGAGGTACGAGCCTACAGTGGTGATCTCGCCTACTCGAAGCTAAACCTCGAGTAGCAACGCCTCCCCTCGCCGGAGTATCAGCCGGAAGAGAGAGTGATCGAGCTGAACAAGCAGTTTGATTTCGCCCTCAGCGTAGCACCAAACGTCCTTTATGCACGCTACAAACAATATGGACAAGTTCGTCCGAGCTTCAATGACGTTACGAGTCTTTGAAATTGCTGATTTTTTTCACAGTTGGGAGTATTGGCCTGGTGCTCAGAGTTCAGCGAATTGATTGACACTTTGAAGGACCTGGGCTTTCAAGGGAACATGTTTGTTACCACACGAGCACAAGCTCTCAAGGCTTGCGAAGAGATATTGAAACTGAAGCTCGATATAAAAATGCAGATCGTTTTGATGTATCTCTCTTCGCAGGTCGCTCGACTGCGACGGTTCTTGGATGGCGATCGCGTATGGGAAGATTACCCAAAGGCTTCTTTTCCTCTAGGGCCTGGTTAATGCTCTGCCATCCTCCACATGTAGCCGATAGTCGAATAGCTAGGTTGTATGTATACATAATAATTGTAACAGGCTTTCACAGAAAACACCAAAATAAGATTAAGTAGCAATGACATACCGAATATCGTCGTCAGTACAGAGTTCTTTCGTGAATATTGCAAAACGGAGGAAAGAGGAAGCTGTGATAAATAGTCTGTTGAAGCGCAGCTGCGAAAGCAATAAAGAGTAAACCTGATGTATATGATATGATCTCTGTCGACAAAAGTTTCCGCGTCGGAGAGAAGGAAACTGAGTTCAGTGTGCGATAGTAACGCCGGTATATTTAGTCAAGTATTCAGCGGACCGTGGATTGCTTGGATCTAGAAGGCTTGGCAATGGTTCTGGTTCATACGAAGATTCGCGCGGAGGTGCAGGAAGGGGATTGAAGAGAGACATGCGCGACAGCGCAGGTTCCGAGGACAAGGAGTCGGCGACGGAACGCTGGGGAGAAACGGGTTGAGGTTCGGCGTGGGCCGAAGGATAGACGATTGGGGGCGGCACGGTCGGCATAGAGTGGTAGATATGCGATCCGTTACTCTGAAAGGGATTCGGGACAACATAAGCGGTGTGACTAGAACCGTGATTCACGCCGTTCGACATGTCATGTTTGAGCGTCAACGGTGTTTCAGATGGCGTTGAAATGGTCGCAAACCCATTCATATCCTGCCCAGTCATGCTCCGAGCCTTCCAAAGCCTTTCCATCTCCCATGCCTCTCGGGCTCTGAGAGCGTTCAGATCTGCAGTAGAAGGCAATTCTGACGTGGGTCGCACAGACACTGAAGGCCGTCTTTCAACCGGTTGAGCATGACTTGTCTGTGGCTGCGTTGTTCTGTGACCGCTGGACCCGAACTTCCTCTCTTGATCCTCTGCATGCTTATGGTGAATCCGGGAGGACTCGGCCTGAGCGCTGACAGTATTCCTCTGATCGCGACTTTCGTTGTTGGTTGTTCGGCGGGATTCCGCGATGCGATCAGAGGGCGACTCTTTCAGGTTCTTGTGGTTCCGAGCACTAGCACGTACGTATTCCGCATCCGCGTCCACTCTAGGCTTGCTATCCTTCTTCACACGTTCACGGCGACTAGAGGTCTGAGGCTCTTTTGACTCTTTTGATTTCGCATGCCCACGACTTTTCGATGTATGCTTGGCTGATTCGACGACTTCCCACTGTTGGCCCGCGGCGACGATCGTCTCGCTTGAGGCGTAAACATTACCCGAAGAGCTGCGGACGAGCTTGAAAGTTTCCGTCCGCCTCGTTGTGCCGCGATCATTAGCGGTTTCAGGAGCAGACGTGGCGATTGCAGGTGCAGTTTCGTGAGGAGGAGCGATGGAAAGTTCGACATTGTTGTAGGGCGTTGGAGGGTGAACCACCAGAGAGGCAGTCGACAGTGGAGAATCAACTACGACCGCAGCGGGTCCGCTGGGTGACGGGAAAGGCACAGGGGAAGCTGGGTATGATGTAGGTCTTTCAGTCGTATAATGAGGCAAAACAAGTTGAGATGGATGATCTTTATGATGGGTATGCTCATTCGAGGTGTCAGTCTTCCGTTTGCTGGATGCTTTCGGTGATTCGGCGTGAGCATTGGAATGTGATTTACGACCAGATGGCTGTGTCCGAGTATTAGACACATTAGAAGGACGTGCGGATGTTGTTGGTGACCGCGGCTTTTCCGGCGGGGTGGTTGGAGGGGCGTCATGATTATGTCGTGGTGGACTAGGAGTCGACTCAACGGCAGACTTCTCGGTTGGAGAGGTAGCCATGTCAGGCTCTCGAACAAGCCTTGTCAAATCTGGAAGGGACTTGTTGCTGCTTGACACATGAGATGCACGGACGACTGTTCGGGGGCTAGGGTCAGAAACAAGAGGAGATGAGATAATGAGCGGATATTGACCACCGCGCTCAGGTGGAGGACTCTTCTCGGGGGAAGAGGTGCCTCGCTCAAGTTAGGTGTCTCGCTTCCGGAAGCAGGACTGTCTGGGTTAGTTATGGTAAGTTTTCCCATGGAGAAAGGTGCCTCTAAAGAAATAAAAGATGAACGATCGATTTCGCGATCATTTTCGTCTAGAGAGGGTGGTTTGAAGGAAGGTGGGGGTATACGTTTCATAGGCTCGACTGGTTGTGGTTTCTCGGAGGAACGGTCTACATCAGGGGTTTCGTTCGAACCCGGTTGCTCGCGAGCAGTCAAATTCACCTGTTGCCACTGGTGCTCCTCTATAACTGGCTCGACCAACTGGGGTTCCACGGCGGGCTTCCTCAAAAGGCTGAACTTCTTTACCAACCGACCCAAGACGCTTGTCCGCTTGTCTTTTTTTCCCGACGTGTGAGTACTTGCGGTCATTATTGAGGGCGCCGGGGGGGCAAGGGATGACCGCTTAGTCGGAGCATTGTCCGCGGAAGTTTGAGATTCTATCGGTGTGGCAGGCAAAGATGTCGATTTCTGTTCTGCATCTTGAGGTGGTTGTGAATTGAACAAATTTCCAACAGCAGGAGTTCGACGCTTGCTCAGTTTCCGAGGCAGGTCGATTCGGGGTACCTCCGTCCCATGGAGGTGGACGGCCGAAGTTGACTGCGAGAGAGGAGATGGGACAACAGATTTGTGCCGAGTTTGAGAGACGGTCACACTAGCTCGTCGTGAGCGTGTATGTAAAGTCTGAGCAAGTGGTTGGTTAATAGAATGATGAAATACAGTAAAGCTGCGCACATCTTGAACCTGAGCCGACACAGGCTCATTGCTCAGCCCGATGTCATACGGGGATTGGTGATGCCAGTTCGTTCCCCACGGATCGCTAACGTCCAAGAGATCGACGTTGTCGTGGGCCGTTTGGGAGTTCTTGCGAGATCTTGGCTTACTAGCAGGATCAACTACACGAGTCTGCGACGAGCTAGGTGTCGGTAATGGAGAATTAGACGGCGTTCGGCTGGGACCAGGTAAACGAGGCATGTCCTCTGTTGTATCTTGCACGTTGGACGTGGCCATGTGAGGAAAGGAAGGTGAAAAGAAAGAAGGTGGGCGAATGGCAGAACGTTGGGAGGGGGGGATGAGATGATGATTCTTGTACCAGCGCGGTCCGACAGGATTATGGATGGCATACTTGACACTGATGTTCGCCAGAGGGACCGAGGCCCAAACATCTTTCTGATACCAAGCTGGAATATCCTTCAGCGTATCCGGGACGATTGACCGTGGCGAGTTGAGTTGAGTGATAGAGTCGGCGCCATCCTTCCGTTCCTCAAGCTTTTCCATTTCTCTTTCCTCCTCCCCCCTTCTGCTCTTGTCGTTGACGTTTGTTAGAGATTGGCGTAAAGTTGGTTTGTCCGCAGCGGGAGGGACGGAAGGTGCCGTTTGTGATCGTTTAACCGATTTGCGGGACCATAATGATACACCAGAATTTGATTTTCGCTTGGAAAGTTTGCGCTCTAGCATCTCCTTCTTCTCCATATCCCGGTAAAATGCCGCTAGATCATCTGGTGAAGCAGGTGTTTCGCTCCCCTGCGACTACACCAAGAGAAGGAACCTCAATAATGGCCGCCCAATTATTCAAACAGCAACACTTGCCTCTTGGTAAGGCTCTGCAGCGTACATTGGATTGCGGTAGTCAGCCATACCAGACGCACTCATCTTGGGAGTAGGGTGAGGGTATCGTGGAGGAGATTGAGCTGAAATCGGCCTTAGCTGCCCGCGAACAATCATCCACGTGCTTCCATGCAGGCCACGACGCCTAGTACCTTGCCCACGACGACGACATTGGAGGCCGTCCTATGCAACGCAAAATCAACGCAATGGCGATCGTGCACCTTACGAGCAGACTTCCAGTCATGGACAGCGTGTTGAGGCCATCGATGAGAGCCTCGTGACGCCCGTGGCTCCACTAACACCTAGGTTTCAGATTCTTAAACAGTTCAGGTCTCTCTTCTTCAATCACCGTGCGGACGACGTGTCGCTGACCCGCGAAACAAAACTTCCACAACAAGATGGAGCAAACGAATGTTAAACGCGAAACCGAGGAAAAATACGATGTCGGAGAGACGACACTAGCCTCCAAAAGACCTGAAAGACGAAAGCCCCGGTGGAAGAATCTGAGCCTCCAGTAACCCGTCGTGTTTACCAAACTGGTATATCCGTCTTTCTGACTTGTCATCCGTGTCACATTGACCTATCTACGTCCTGTAGGTATAATTGAAAGAGGCCATATTTACTTTTTCTATCGGCCAAAGGTTCAACATGAAGAAACACAGTCGCTAGGGGACGTGAGGAATTTCCACATGCTGCTCGTTCCCCGCCCTCCGGCTTTCGCTAGTGCCTTGGGAGGAACGGACAAGAAGGATAATGAACCGAACGCTGAGGAAGAGATGAAGGTTCTTTCCCGGGGTGCGGACGTAGTTCCAGCGCCCGAGACACTGGACAACCCTAAGAAGCGCTATCGTCTGATAACTATTGGTAGAAAGCATCTCCCGGAACCGGCAGACAAACGTCCATTCTGGGCCACCGTGACTAGCGTCGGGGACGACTTGAGCGAAATGGAAAAAGGACTAGGCCCGCAGCGTACGAAACAATGACCCGAGGTACTCGTCTGCCACCCTAGTGCGTTGAAGCGTCTTCAAATTATGCAATTGACAGGTGCCAGATATGAGGAGGCAGCACGGCTTGTAGCCCGAGGTGCTTATGCGATATTCAATTATGATCCTCATGTGCCGTCCAAGAGAGCGACCTACTTTGCGTATCACACCTCCCACCCAGAGGAGTTGGGCCAAGTTCAAGCAGATTTAGGTATCGAGAAAGCATCCGTGTTCGTCATGCAAGTCAAGAATCCCTTGGCTCCCCCAACGGGTCCTCTTCAGGCTCGCGCAAAGGGCGCAGACTACCCCGAGCATCTTATAAACGACGTCTTTCGTCAGGGATCAAGAGGGAGGGAGTCGTACGGTTTACGCTTCACGAGCTGCGAAACGCCCGAACTCCTTGACTACAAAGGCGCTCAATTGATATTTATTTCAGCGAGGGTAGGTACGGAAGCTATTGAGAGCAGACTAGGTGAAGGCAGAGGCGAAGGTGAGATTCGTCCGTTGTCTTGATAATCAGATCTGACACCGTAACTCACAGCGTTGGAAGAAGTTGAGCATGAGGAGAGCAAGGAAAGTATCGAAGAAGTGTATCGAGAGCTCTCTATGGACGCCAAAGAATTCCCTGCGGAAGCCCTTAAAGGGGAGTGGGTCTGATTCTGAATCCTCTGTATGTAGTCCTTACATAATGATAAAATCTAATCTTCGTCGCCAAATTGCGAAAGATTTGTGATAAGACTTGTTTTCTATGTCGCTCCGCGTCCTGCTTCTGGGTAGTGGGGGTAGGGAACATGCCTTGGCTTGGAAATTAGCCCAGTCGGAACTTCTAGAACGACTCTACGTCTGCCCGGGAAACGGGGGAACAGGCCAGGAACCCAAAACAACTAACATCGACTTGTCCCCCAATGACTTTCCTCGCTTGGTCGAGTTCGCCGTCAAAAACAAGGCAGGTCGAGCCTTGATGCTTCCAGAAGAACGCCACTGACATGGTATAAAGGTGTCGCTTGTCGTCCCTGGACCAGAGCAACCACTCGTCGATGGCATCGAAACTTACTTTCGTAGAGGTGTTCTATCCGTTCTTTCAAATATTTTAAGGCACTAAAGCACGTCACCTCAGTCGGAATACCGGTATTCGGTCCTAGCGCCATAGCAGCCAAGATGGAGGGCTCAAAGGCGTTCGCAAAAGTTTTCATGCAGCGCCACGCGATCCCAACTGCAAAATTTCGTGTCTTCAAGTCATACCAGATCGATCAAGCCATCGAATATGTGCAATCCTGCAACCACAAAGTCGTCCTGAAAGCCAGCGGTCTGGCCGCCGGAAAAGGCGTACTTCTTCCGGAAACGCTGGAAGATGCAATTGTAGGGCTGAAGGAAATCATGATTTCAAATGTTTTCGGAGAAGCAGGTACGCGGCTTAGTTGTCCGGTCTGGGTTCCATACGCATGCCACTGCATTCACAGGCAATGAAGTTGTTGTCGAAGAGCTCCTGGAGGGCCCCGAGGTTTCCGTACTTGCGTTCTCCGATGGTTATACCATTAAAACTCTCGCTTCGGCTCAAGATCATAAGCGCATCGGCGAGGGCGATACCGGTCTCAATACAGGAGGCATGGGGGCATATGCCCCTGCTCCCATTTCTCCTCCAAAAATCATGAAGAGAATCGTGGAAGAAACACTTCGACCGACCATAGATGGTATGCGGAAGGATGGTAAGATCGCACTTATGTCTTAAGTAACAAAAGCCCTTCTTTTTAGACTTGCTGCATCAGGTTTTCCATTCGTCGGAATACTCTTCACAGGGCTCATGTTGACTCAATCGGGACCGAAAGTGCTGGAATACAATGTGAGGTTCGGAGATCCGGAAACAGAGGCGCTTATGCTTCTCCTCAGCGAAGACGTCGACCTGCTTTCTGTGATGATGGTGAGTTACATCCCGTAATATCCTTAGCTCTATCCTTACCACGCACATGTAGGCGTGCGTGGAGCATAGACTAGATGCTGTGGAGATCACTCACCGAGCCGGCTTCGCTGTTTCCGTGGTCCTTGCCTCGCAAGGATACCCTGGATCTTATGCGAAGGGCAAAAAAGTCGATTTCAGACAGACTCCTGCAAATAGTGATTCGCGTGCGTGATAATCTCCTTCCTGACGTTACTTCCACCTGACATCTTTCAGTCGTCGTTTTCCATGCCGGAACAACGAAGTCCGGAAATGACATTTTGACATCCGGGGGACGAGTCCTTGCCGTCAGCGCCTATGCTCTAGACCTGCACACCGCACTTGCTAAAGCTTACGATGCCATCGACAAAATATCCTTTGAAGGAAAGACATACAGACGGGACATTGCACACCAGTACGTAGCATGGTTCACTCTTATTGCTGACTCACTCATAGAGTTCCAAGGGCTCTCAAAGCCGCTGACTATCCTTCGGCAAATCGGCTGACCTACCAGGATGCGGGTGTTTCTGTGGATGCTGGCAACGCTTTAGTAGAACTTATCAAGCCCGCAGTTCGGTCAACACGTAGGATAGGTGCAGATGCCGAAATCGGTGGTTTCGGAGGCATATTTGACCTGAAGGCAACCGGCTACAAGGACCCAGTGCTCGTGAGCGGTACAGATGGCGTTGGCACAAAATTGCGCGTGGCCGTAGAGGTGGGTCTACATGAATCTGTCGGTTGGTGTTTCGTAAAACGTTCATGGAATCCTGCCTCATCTGTGGTTCCTAGGTATTGATTTAGTTGCCATGTCGGTCAACGATCTACTAGTACAGGGGGCAGAGCCTCTCTATTTCTTGGATTATTATGCCTGTGGAAAGCTCGATGTTGAGGTGGCCGCCAAAGTAATAGGAGGAATCGCCGACGGGTGTCGTCAAGCTAACTGTGCTTTGATCGGTGGAGAAACTGCAGAAATGCCAGGAATGTACGATGAAGGTAATGGTATAATGGATCGCATGTTGCCGATATCTCAATTTCTGGATAGGGGACTACGACCTTGCAGGATTCGCGGTCGGTGCCGTGGAGCGTGATAACATCTTGCCGTCGCCCGATATCACTTCGGGAGATGTTCTCTTAGGGCTTGCGTCATCCGGCTTGCACTCCAACGGATTTTCCCTGGTGCGAAAGACAATAGCACAATCTGGCTTCGAATACTCGTCGCCTTGTCCTTGGGACAGCTCGACGACGCTTGGGCAGGCGTTGCTCAGGCCTACCGCTATTTATGTATCGCAAGTTCTGCCTTTGGCGCAAGAAGGCCTTCTGAAGGGCATGTCCCATATAACAGGCGGTGGCTTCACTGAAAATATTCCCCGAGCGTTACCCAAGGATCTCGGATGTTACGTTGACGTATCGACATGGCCTCTTCCTCCGGTATTCCAATTCTTGAAACAGAAGGGACGAATTGAAGCTTTGGAAATGGCACGAACATTCAACAATGGCATAGGCATGGTGCTAATTGTAGGATCAGACAAAGTTGGGATCGTCTTGGACCGACTGAGTAAAGGCGGTACAAAAGTCTACAGGATTGGGGAGGTCGTTCCCAAGACAGGAGTGGAGATGAGGAGTTTACATGTTTGGTCATGATACGAGTAGGTAGAATATGAAAAGCGATGAGCGAAGGAAAATAAGCAGGAATAATAGAAAGGCCACGTTATGAGGAGGCGGTAAACCAATTTTGGATGAGGCAAAACATATCTAGGAGCTGAAAGCAAGAACTGGAGTTGAATTTATGCAATGTGTTTTGTGGTTAGTGTGCTATGGAAGCAAAAAATGTGTGGGAGAAAATTGAATTAGCAGGTAAGGCAATTGAATGATAGCGGGCAGCCCAACAAAGAGAGAAAGTAACGGAAAATAAAAACGTAGCTAATACAACAGGAGACGAGGGGCATGGCTTAGCAACCGCTTAGCAACCGAGTGGCCTTAAGCCGGAAGGGTAATTTCCTTTGGGGCGTCCTGTGCCCCGGTCGCTGCGGCGGCAAAAGAGACTGAGAGCTTGTTGACAGAGGCTTCCCCAGACCCAGGGGAGCCTGATCGGGTCGACTCTATCTTTACGTCCTAACATTCATAGATGGTCAGATGCGCGGCGCGACAATGAGCACTAAGGTTTACCTTAGTCGCCGCTGATTTCGCCGGGTCCGGGGTTGTGCCTCGGGTGCTCGATTCTTTACTATTGTCTTTTCGTTGAGGAGCTGGGGCTTGTAGTACCTGAGCCGCGGTGGGCATAGCTTGCCCATTTACGCCGGTCGCAAGGCCATTCGCCCCTGGACTTTTGGATGGTGGTGTGATGGAACCGGCGAGAACAGGGAAGTCATCCGCGTTTGGGACGCGCTGTTTCGTGGGAAGAGTTTTTTTGTCGGATCGGTTCCCGTTAATTATGTGGTTATTCTTCGAACCTGTCGGGAATCGGGGGCGGCCAAGCTCAGTCGCCTGTGTCTTGTTCTGCCCGTTTTGTTGAGAATCCTGAAAATTGGTAGTGAGAAACATAATAGAGAAAGCAGAGTTAGACTACATACCTCTCGAATAGTCATGTGTGACATTTTTTCATTTATGGCGCCAATCCCATTGCCGCTATGGTGGCGGGGGCGAGGACCGCCTCCTCTGCCAGAGAAGTATGGCACATTCTGCGGACCTTCAGGTATAATGTGAGGGAAACGACAATCGTCGCTGTAAGACCGTCATGTTAGAAACAGTACGCACATCAAGAGAATAGATCTCTTACCCATTCTTACATCGTCCTGATGGGAAGAAGAAACAAGGAGGAGGCTTTCGGCCGCCGAACGAGCTACGACGACCAACTCCGCGGCGACCTTGTCCGTTATCGCGAATGGGGGTTGAGAAACGGAATTGGGATCTTGTTGGACACTGGATAACATCGACTTGATGTCCCCATTTGCCTCCGAGTAAGGCAAGGAATTAGGTGGTTGCGGTAGAGGGTACTGCACAGTCACGTCTGTCACGTTGAACTGAGATGCAGATGTGGGATTATACAAATGAGAAGAGGACTGATGGCCAGGATGAGGAGCACCAGGTTGATGTTGCATTGGTTGAAGAGGAGGAACAGGGATAGGAACAGGGGGTTGCGTAGATGGTGGATAGGTCGAAGGGGGCATAGGACCGTATGGTGAGGGTGCAACGGCGGGAGGCGGGTAGTGGGGCTGAGCGGGAGAGACTGCCTCTGAGGGAGAGCGTCCGTGAACAGCGTTTTGACTCGATGGCGGAGGAGCGCTATTAGGGCCAGGGAATGACGCTGGGGACATAGCGTAATAATTGTGAGTATACGGTTGGCCAGTGGCGGGGTCGTACGGTGGCACATACTGCGCCGGCTGGGGGATGGTACCTTGAAAGTACGGCGGTTGTGGATGGGCGAATATGCAGGAAGAGCCGTAACGACAGGCGGGGAAGTATCTGCAGGGAATGAGTCTGGCTATTTCCGGGGGAGGGAGGTTTCCGAAACCGCCTGTGCCATCACCTGAAGGTGCAGGCGGCATGGGAGGATAGTAAACGCCCCCTTCTGTCATCGGAGGCACAGAAGGCATAGCAGAATAATACGGGTAAGGAACGGGTGGCTGAGGCTCATAATAACGCTTTTCGGCGTCATCGTTTGTATTTTGGGGATAGCCAGGTTCCTGCGACGGGGGAGCGTCGGATATTTTAGATTTCGCCTTGTTCAGGAGGTCAATGATCGCGGGATCGGTTGTGTGCTGCTCTGGAGGCCCTTGGCTCGATGCGTTGTTAGGATCAGCACCTGGACGAAGAAACAGAGAAAGGTTGAGACGTCATATGAATGGTGAGCACAATATGCATACGAGAGTACCGTCATACCTTTATCAAGGAGAGCTCTAGCAACATCAACATGGCCATTTTTTACAGCTTGGATGAGTGGCGTCGCTCCCGTATGATCTGCACGACAACGATGCGCGAATATGAAGAGCGACGTTGGAGAAAAAAAATCAGACACGTACCTTTGATTTCAATGTCAACGGAGGAAACTTCGTTGAGCAGATTTTGGACAGTCTCGAAATCACCGTCGGAGCAGGCCTTCCAGAGAGCGGAAACCATTTGAATGGAGATGGGATGAGGAGCAGATGAAGGTGAAGGAAACAAGTAGAATTGTGACTTGCTGAAACCGGAACAGTCGGACAAAAAAAAATGAAAAATTCTGCATGAGATTGCCAGATCGATCGACCTCTATTACGTAAGTTTATATTATATAAGCTGCATCTATGCCTCAGAAAACCCAAGTTTTCGCAGCAATTGTCGCGCTGGTCCGCCTGCTGTCGGAGGCAATTCCAGCTCTTTCGATGGCGGAAGCTCCATCAGCTCGCGCACGGCAACCTGTGTGTCTTTCCCTGCGAGGGAGTACAATCAATTTCGTGACTAATAATGGTCCCTGACAAATTAGAACTTACCCTCATATAGCACGGCATAAACCTGAGTGTGTTGAAATAAGCTTTTTGCAAAAGGCCTTAAAGATTGAGTCTACTCGCCCCTTGCGCAATGGGTGCAGAGACATCGAGTTCATCGATAATTGTCTTCACACCTTTGGCGGTTGAAACACCCTCAGCGATGCTTCCCAGGGTCTGCATGATCGTTTCCAGTGCTTCTCCCTTGCCGAGCCGATAACCGACCGTGTAGTTGCGACTGTTCGATGAACTGCACGTCAAAAACAAATCCCCGACACCGGCCAAACCGAGGAACGTTAGTGGCGATGCTCCATAAGCAGCTCCTATGCAAGTCATCTCCGCAAGTCCACGGGTAATGATCACTACACGTTCGTCAATCACGATCAGCGCACGGACTGTGCCCACGTACTTGCCCTCGTGTTGTTCTCGAAGCCAAGTCCATCGGACATACCAGATGCAATTGCATAGACATTCTTTAGAGCGCCAGCCAATTCAATCCCTATGGGATCGCCGCTGGTGTAACTTGACGGCACAATGCCTATCAGCAGCGCAACTATGAGTTACAAGTGGGCACATACCATCGAAAGTGAGGTTGATGGAACAGGTTAGCGGCTTTGTTGGCTTCCGATTCGGTAAAGGAGGCTACCGATACCGATGTCGGTTGGCGCTCCACAACTGCAAGGATATTTTGATTAATCACGCGCCAGGTTTTGACATCACTGCGTTGAACATACTTTCTTTGGCAAAAGAAGGTCCTGACTGAAGAAAGGATCCTGTTTAGCCCTTACGGTGCGCCTGGAGGATAATCGAGAAGGGAAGCAAATTGAATGCTTACGATGAAAGTTGCTGCCTTCGCGATATCCGCACCACAAGTGTCTGCAATAATCTCTAGAGTCAAGGCGTGCGTGCCTATCTCTATGCCTTTGTTTACGAAGATAAGGAGGGGCATGTTTTCTACGTCCAGTTGGGGACGGAGGTGGATGAGGTTTTCTCTAGGGAGCATAACAGAACGTTCAAAAAACCGCGTGGTGATACGATGCCCCGGCTAGTTCCAAGTACCTCAAGAATTGAGTCGGTATGGCAAAGAGCAGAACGTCCATCTTGTCAGTGAATTCCTTGTCCGGTATCTCAGGACCAACGGCGGTAATGTTCTCTGGAAATTGGTGGTCCCGCAGATAGACAGGATTTCTGTGATACTGATTGAAATGCTTTACGATACGGTCCTCCCGGGCCCACATGTAGACTTCGTGTTGGGAGTCGCCGAGATGCGAGGCCAAGCACGAACCGAAGTTGCCTGACCCGAACACCAAGACTTTGGAGTTCGGAGATGGCTGCGGCTTGAAGGAGGGCATCGGATACAAGACACTGGTATAAATGAGACGAGGGGTCGTAAACAAAGTCGAACGAGTCAAAGGCAGAGCGTGAACGAGGCAGCCCCTCTGCAGAGGCAAGGCATGCATAAATTAATTCCGTCACCTATTTTCGACTTTTTGGGATTATTTTTTTTGGGGGTGCGCGTCTGGTCACGTGCGCCACGTTACAGGCGAGGTTGTGGTGCTCACTCCCATTGTCGACCCCTGCCCACCATGCCCATACAGGATCGCACCTACGAATTCAGATCATGCGTCGAGTCCATTCGAAACAGATCTTCGAGAACGCCAGAGTCGAAGCAGAAGCTCCTCCAACCCTCATCCCGTTCAGGAAGCAAAAGCGAATTTTCACGCATGGCCTCTGCCATTGGCAAGGACATCAGTACAACCACCGTCAAGCTCAGCAAACTCGCACAATGTCGGCTATTTTACCGCCGCTTTCCTTCGCTTGACTTATACCGACATTTTCAGTGGCGAAACGGAAGACTCTGTTCGACGACCGACCCGTTGAAATAAGTGTATGTGTTGATTCAGTCATGCATCCCTGTCCACTAACACCTTTCCCCAGGAACTGACCTTCATCATAAAACAAGACATTGCACATATAAACAAGCAAATTGCCGCCCTACAGGCGTACGTCAAGCAGCGCAACGCGCAGGGATCTTCCAGGTCGGCAGAGGGAAAGCAGATCGACGAACATAATCACAACGTTGTCATGCTCCTGCAGAGCAAGTTAGCCAACACAAGTATGACTTTCAAAGATGTCTTGGAAATCCGGACTCAAGTCAGTTAAACTTTTCTTGTCTTTTCCTGCATTTGTTCATATCCACCCGCTCAGAACATGAAAGAGTCGAAGGATCGTACAGAACAATTCATGTATACCGCCTCATCCGCTGCCAACCAAGCCCCATCAAGTACGTTCAATCAAAGAGGACACCGTTTACCTTTACTGAACGTACTCGCTATAGATTCCCTACTTTTCAATACCCACAAGTCTGATCCCATGGGTGACGGCAGTCCCAGTCGGTTCAACTCCAAGGGCAAAGGGCGGGCATCACAAGATGGTGATATTCTCGCCTTGGATCTCAACTCGGCGGAGGAAGGTGTAGGGCCTCAAGCCGCATTCCAGCAGATGCAAATGGTTGAGCAACAAGTACGAGCTCTCTCCTCCATCACCACTCTTGGACCCAATTCGCTCATGAATTCGTCATTTTAGGATTCATACATACAGTCGCGATCGACGGCCATAGAATCCATAGAGGCGACAATTGCAGAGCTAGGACAGATCTTCACCCAACTTGCGCATATGGTTGCAGAACAACGTGAAACAGTTCAGCGCATCGACGCTGATACGATAGACATAGCGTCTAACGTCAGTGGGGCGCAGAGAGAATTATGGAAATACTATTCCCGAATATCCAATAACCGTTGGCTAATGCTGAAAGTTTTCGGGGTGTTGATTGTCTTCGTAAGTCCCCGTTCTTCTATTGTGTAGATAGGTCACTGAGTGACCCATTCCAGTTTTTGATTTTTATTCTTGTCTCTGGATAGTTACCTCAGATTTTACTCAGTTGGCAGGCCCAAATTATAGGTATATATTCGGACTTCCCGTACAATTTCGTTACACCGTTATTTACGATATACGCATGACACTAATGTTCTGGACGGTCAACCTACTGGTATCGCATTTACACCAGTCACCCATTTCTTGGACAGGTCTTTGCTCTTCTTATTTCGTTTTTTGTCCCCCTCACCATCGCCAATTGTCCACGTCTTACGCTCTTATGCTCATGGTCTGCACCCGATGTAGAGGAATACCTTTGGCGCTTGTCACCGGTTGTATCATCAGCTGTGCTCTCCTCCGAGGTCTTACTATTTCCCGTGTGCCCCTTCTAGAAAGATGCACTGAGCAACTGCAGATATGCGTTATACAGCAAATGCTCACCCGCTGAGTCGACAATCCCTTATTCCGTCCTCTTAATTTGGATAGACGAGCTTCGCCTTTGCCTCCACCCCCGACGGTCAACTCAACATTGATAAGACGGCCATCGAGCTCAGATTGATGCAGTTTCAGGCTTGCTGTAGCGCGTTCCGATGAGTGAATTCGAGGAAAGCGCAGCCTTTGGATTTGACAACGGGCTTGGCGGATAATGGTGATTGTTTTGGGGTTAAAAGGCGCACTAAAGGAGGCGGATCTACTTTTGCTATGAGTAACAATCACAGCTTCATGATTCAAGACAGCTTGCCGCATTTCAAAAAGTGGGCTTTTATCGCCTCAATTGTTGTCGTATACTTGAGATTACCTGTGTGCGCAGAGGAGAATTGATTCGCGGCTCTATTTCAAAAACAAAAAAAGGGTGCAGTCGAGGACTCACCGACGAAGAGAATGAAGCGTTGTTTCGCGTCTTTGCCTTCTCTTTTACCGGAGGTCTCCTGGGCCGTTTCTCGGCTGTCTGTGGTTTTTTTTGGTTTCTTGGAGTCCAATTGTGAGACCTCCTCATGTTCCTGGCGTTTTCGTTTCCGCGACCCCAGCTGAACTTCTGAGAGTGTGGCCTGTTTTGAGTCCTGCCCCTGCGTACCCGGGTCGTCCCCGCTCTTCGAGCCCTTGTGGACATAGGCCTTTTTCCTGTGAATTTGAACCTCCTCCACCTCCATTTCATCACCCCGAAGGCCAGCGTGAACTGCGTTCTCGGTGAGAAGAACGACAGCATCCTCCATGCCATCCGGTACATCATTGTTATCTTTTGCTTTTCCCTTGAAGTCTTTGCGTTGTCGGAATGCCAGTGCCTTCTTCTGTTTCTTCGTGAATTTCGGCTGCGCAGTCATGCTACTAAGACGCAGGTTTTTCTTTGTTCTCTGAGCGTGGAAGACGCGAGGCCGGTGATTGGGTGACAAGAGTTCAAGCGTTCAAGCGAGGGGCATTACCAGAAGTGGATGGAGCTGCTCGAAGAGATGGGCCGAAAAGATCGGTCAACCACAACATCCGAGACATTCACTGTTAACGGATACATTGCAATACCGATGCAATAATGAAATGAAATAGCCAGCACTATACTACACAATGCTTGTTTTCCTCATCCCAGTCTGAGACCGTTTACGGCTTCGCCAGCGCCCTCGATCTCTCGTTCGTCTTCCTCACCTTTCCTCATACGAACCATCGGTCTAAGAATGGGACTAGCTAACGGCATGGTCGCTCTCAAAGTGGGGCTAGAAGCTACACTGACCGATCGAGGGAAGGACGAGGAAAAAGAACTTGGAATTGTAGGCGAAGACGTTGCTGAACTGACATTTGAACCAGGGAGATTGACGGGGATGGCAATCGGCAATCTCGTCGATCTGACGCTGATGGGAGATCCGACTGCAGGGTGGTTTTCTCGCAGGTAGGAGATAGAGGGTGAAACGGCACGACGCTTGGATGCTGTGGAATAAGGATCGTAACGGTCGTCCACTTCAGAGAAATCAGCGGAAGCAGGTCAGCGAGTATGGCAATACATTACATTTTCGCTTATTTGACCGGACGACGCTGGTGGTGGGCGGTGGTGTGTGGCGCCACTGATTGAGGGGCGTTGGCATTGTAGTGATGGTGAACAGAGGGCTGGAGTTCACATCATTCAGACACAAACAACAAAGATGCAAAAAATTATAAACTAACCTGGTCGACATCCATTGCCGCAGTGTTGTAGTTCTCCGAGATACTCATGTTGAGATCGTCGCCGTTAACGCTTCCAACCGGAGTTACTTTGAGAATATCAATGGGTTCTGTGCCATTCGTAGACAGGAAGGAAATGTCATCGGCAGTAGTTTCCTCATCGTCACTAGGGGTATCTTCACGCTCTTCATCCCTCACTTCTTCTGGATATCGACCACGGTCCGTCACAACCTTTGGTGTTCGAGGTTGCGTAGGCAGCTCAGAGAACGAGGAGATAAGGCGCTGGAAGGCGGCTTCCGATTTGACCTCAACTTCCTCTGGCCGCGATTCCGCCAGTAAGCTGAGTATTCGGGGCTGCTTAATCTGTGCGACTCGTCAGGAATTCTTCCGGAATGGATGTGTAGTCTGTGGCTCTTACGGGAAATGAGAGTCGGCGACCGGACTTTGTAGGAATGGATGGTTCTTGCATGTCCATGTTGGCGGATGGGCGACGTGGGGGAGTAGAGGGCTGTTTCTCGGCAAAGGGTTTGCCTAAAGTTTCTCCTTCCTTGCCATCAGGCAACTTCAGAGGAGGCGTTGAGTTTACGGAACTTGCTGACGAGTCTGTGAGCATCCTCTCCTTGTCACTTTCCGACTCTTCGTTGTTCACCGCACTGTGACTTCTTCGTCTGGAGTGCAGCGTGAAAGAGGAGGCAAGAGGGCTATGGAGGCGTGCCTCTGTCAAGTGTCCGCTCCGCGAGGACAGCAAGCTGGGTCGACGAAAACGCTGGAATAGCGGGCTGGGGTCATCAAGGGTAAGCGATGATGTAGATGCAAAGGTGGATGGATGCAAAGCAAAATCGGATGAGGATGCTGGGAGAGACGGGCGAGAGGAGGCTTTGGGCATTGGGGAAGAAGGATGCTTTCAGGCAAGTGAGACTGGTGGGGTATTGCCATTGACCTGAACTGTGGCCCGCTGATGCCATTAAGGTAACAATACGATCAATCTCATTTAGCCGACCCGAACCACTACATGCATAATGTCATTCGAGTACTTTTTTTTACAGCTTCGAACAAATCAAATCGCCAACGCTGTAGACAGACATCAAGAGCAACCCTTTGCCGCAGCGAGTCAGTGGAATCTACAAAACAGCACGACCAACTTACCCATCAACCCAGCCGTGCCGGCGATGTAGAGATAGCTTCCTCTCTGCGAGATTCGGATGTGAACATCGACCCTCTGCAGAAACTGCGGTGCGCTCACCTTATCAGGTTCCCCAGTCAGGTAACCTCGAGTGTAAGACACGCGTCCAAGCGTCCACAGTGCGCAAGTGGAAGCAGCGAAGATGGGAAACTTCAGTCCTGCCAACAGTGTGCTAAAGGAAGATGAATCAACGTGCTGCACGTGGCAGACACAGAATTTGGGTGAGAACGCACGTCGTATAGATGATTGGAATATTCTCAAGCGTGTTTTGGTGTGCCCCTGCGAAAGCGTGAACATGACGCTGACACATGCTACACCCTTCGTTACTCACGCTGAGCGCAATTGAAGAGGTACGCATCTTTGGACGCGGCGGCTTCCGCCTTTTCAGCGTACACTACACGAAGTTGATCAGTTCGACTCAGCTGTGACGATGGGGATAAAACTTACACTGAGGGTATTTGATTCCGGAGCGTTTCCGATATATGCTAACAGTCGTATTCTGACCCAGGAGGAGAACGACGGTAGACAGGAGGGCTGCGCCGACGTATTGATACCTGGAAGGAGTCAGCGAGGGTGAAAAAGCCTTGCATGCACAATGCTCGCTCACCCTTCGGGAACGGTGATTGTTGTCATGGCTGGAGTGGTTCTGAGGACAGAATGGGACGAAGCAGGTCTTTTATAGCAGGTCTAGTGCAGGCCTACGCGATTCGGCACCAGGCCTCGTCATACTCACGGAAAGACTGTCTTAGTCTGATCAAATTCATAACTGCTGAATTTGATCGGACCGATTTCAAAGTGTAATGTCACGTGGCTGTCATCACGAAAAAATAATCTTACAGCACCGTGACCCTCAACTCTCTGCCTCTGATCGACGCAGCCATGCCCAAACGCAGCGTCACCGAAATTGTCACACAGACTACTCAGCCTAGCCAATCGTTTGCAAAAGTATCGACCGGCGCTCCAAAAAGAGAGAATGTCCCTGCCGACGAGATGGGAGAATTTGAGGATGCTTGGGAAGATGAAATCGAAAGTGATGAGGACGTTGTAGACGGTTCTGAGAGAAGAAAGAGGACGGTGAGAGGAAATTCATCTTGTGTGCATTCAAACTCTTATCGATACAGGAATTTAGACATGGATGTCGATGAAGTGCTTCCCGCCGTCGAAGAATCCGAAGAGCAACCCGTTCCACCGAGCGTTTTCATTCCCGGCAGACACATCTTGGAAAAGGACGAGATCCTAGAGCCAGATGACTCGGTATACATAATGCGGCATTGTCTGGACGTCGATTGTTCATGCCTAACTTTCGATGTGTTACGGGATAATCTCGGCGATGAGCGTCAACGTTATCCTGCCACAATGTATCTCGTGTCTGGGTCGCAAGCCGAATCGATGAAAAACAACACCCTCTCTGTCTACAAACTCAGTTCGCTGTATCGAACGCAAAAGGGAAACGGTAAGCGTATTCCTACCCTAATATTTCTTTACTTATTTCTTTCTTTATCGCCGTGAGACTCGGAGGAGGAGGACGAAGACGACGACGACGACGAAGACAACCTGGACGAAGACCCGGTCATCGAGTCCAAATCAATACCTCATCTTGGTGGCGTGAATAGGATACGCACGCAGCCGTTATCTCAACCTCTTCCCCCGTATCTCAACCTTACCATGTTGCCTCGTGGGCGGAGACTGGAAAGGTACATATTTTTGACGTACGGCCGCTCATCGAGTCTCTAGATGTCCCGGGATATACGTACGATAAAGCTCGAGTGCAGAAGCCAGTCTTTACATTGATTCGCACGGCAAAGCAGAAGGTTTCGCCATGGACTGGGCATCATCTGACTCTTCGCTACGACTTGTCACGGGGGATATCCATTCAAAGATATATCTTACAACATCGACCCCTTCTGGGTTCACTGCGTCTTTGCAGCCATTCATATCCCACACCTCGAGCGTCGAAGATCTCCAATGGAGCCCGACGGAGCAGACCATCTTCGCATCGTGCTCTGCGGATTGCAGTATTCGGATATGGGATGTACGAGTTAAGGGACGGAAAAGCGTTACTGGCATCGACAATGCACACGGAAGCGACGTAAACGTCATCAGCTGGAATAGGTCGACAGCATATTTACTTCTTAGCGGAGGAGACGATGGCGCTCTGAATGCATGGGACCTGAGGAATGTTAAATCCGCAAGGTAACTCGAATTTCGTTCTCATGTAACTTCGTCTTTGTTTTCCCCTCTGCTCACGACTTTTCTAGGACCACGCAACCCTCCACGCCAGTTGCATCATTCAACTGGCACAAGCAACAGATCACATCTGTTGAATGGCACCCTACAGACGATTCTGTATTTGCGGCATCCGGCGCCGACGATCAAGTCACTATTTGGGATCTTGCCGTAGAACAGGACGAGGACGAAACCGGCGCGATGTTGGAAGACCAGCCCGTTCCCCCTCAGTTGTTATTCGTTCATCAAGGCCAACACGATATAAAAGAGGTGCACTGGCATCCTCAAATACCTGGAACAGTCATAAGTACGGCATTAGACGGCTTCAACATCTTCAAAACTATTTCCGTGTAACTGGGATTATGTGTTTAGTACAGTGCGACACTATTATTAGCTTTCGGGCTGCGGATCTATCGGAGGAAATAAAATGAGATGAGAAGAAGACGTGAACTAAAGTCCAACTTTCCTTGGATATGTTTTTGTGGATGAGATCGGTCAAGACCGCATACATATTGCGGATGTCAATGAGGTGTTGTCTTGCTTGGTACAGTTGCTTCTCATCATGTTCCTGTAGGGCAAGCTGTGTGCACACATGATCAGGACGTGTCATCCACAACCAAGATACCAGACTTTCACCTTGTAATCTTCGATGCGAGGGTATTTAATTCTCTTCGAACAGATTTTGGCGCGAGCAAGGTAGTCTTGCCTGGCGACATCGCGCAAATTATATGCACTCTCTTGCGCTCGATGCAGTTCACCAAGAACCTCTGTTCTCTTGTTTGTCAGCCGTCGGCAGTAGTACACGCAAGTCTACAGACCTTCTTGAATTTGCACACCTTGGCAAATGTATCAGCATCTGGACGCCAGGATGTCATTCACCATCTTACCGAAATTATCTCCACTGTGCCCCTTTATAAGCAAGAATAACAGCCTGGAAGTGTTTCACTCACTCTTCGATCCTAGAACATTTACAGGTGAACCGGTGAGTGAAAACGACATAACGAAGGGTGGGGACGGATTACTTCGGCATTGTCAAGGACACCCACAACTTGACTTCGTCCTAAAGTACCAAGGTTATGTGACACTGTCCTCGCCCGTTAGGAACTCACAATCATTGATGCTAATTGCTCGCATTCTTCCTTAACGCGGCTGTGGATATGTTGAGAAATGTGTTGATTGCTCATAAGACCTAGTCCTCCATATTGTGACGGATACGTGGCTTGTGTAGCTTCTTCTACAATGGTGCCGTTTTCTCTCTTACGTTTTTTAGACTGTGGCTCGTCACTTTCCGCCAAGGTTTGTGTTGGATGAGGGTATATTGTGAGGTCAGTGGACGACTCTGCATGAGATTGATGAAAGGGAGAATCAGGGTTTGACGTAGACTCGACCAGTTCGTGCAATTCTCTGAAGCAGTTGAGATTCCGAGTGAAAAGGTATAAAGAAAGCTCACAGAATCTGTCGAGTGCGATAAATCCGTTAGCGCCCTTGGGTTGTGGACTGCGATCAAACCTTTTTTGGGAATTTGTCAAATACGATGTTCTCGCCCGCAGAAGATACGATTCTCCGAAAATCCTAGAGCCATCATCAGAAGACGCTAGGCTGGAGCAAGCAGCGTGAAATGCACCTCGACACGACTGGCCAAGTCCTTGTCCATTAGAACGGTGTCGAAGAGGCGCGTCAAATGTGACAACTGTATGTAATCATGGATTACATAATATACACCCAAATTAACTTGCTCATCAACCGCCATGTCCGCGCAAGAGGAGAACGATGCCGTCTCCGCACTGACAGGTTTCTCCCTAGACCACATATTGGGCAACCTCTCCCTTCCATCCGGTTCTGGTCTCTCGAATCAGCTTGGGATAACAGGCATTCCTGCTCTCTCCTCAGGCCAGATATACAGTGACAAGTGGGACGACGAAGACGTTGTGGGACCGGAGCAGGGAGAGGATTGGGAAGATGAAATCGACAGGGAGATGAAAGAGGAAGCTGAGTCTGGGAAAGCACTCGTTAAGGAGGAAGAATCATCGCCGCTTCCTATGCCCGAGAAACAAAAGCGTATCCGTGTTGTCAAACGCCTTGTTGAGAGGCCAAAGAGTGTTTACCAGCGATTCCCTGCGTTCGAGAAAGACAGTGTGTTGGACTTTACGGAATTGTTTAAAGGCTACATGCGAGAAAGTCTCGTCTGGCCAAGAGACCTTTTGCTGGTATGAATCCCATTCGTAGCGTACCCTCTGAACCTCGTCTCACTACATATATTCCAGTGGAGACCTCATATCCACGTAAAAAGGACGTTCCGAAGAATTTCCTCGATACAGTGGTTGGGGATACCAAGCGCCAAGTCGAGAGCAAACGCGCAGAAGATGTGGCATCAGCCGGAAGCGTTGAAGTTGACCTTCGCCGCGCGCTACAGGTACCTTTCGTCCACTAATCACGTAACGATGGCTGATCTTGGGACAGGATCGCGACAGGACAGATGTGCCTGTCAACATGCCTCTTCACGATCGCAGCTTCGACCTTGTTCTCCTCTCGAACTGGGAAGATCAAATAGTATTCGATCCCGAGTATATGTCTGGACAACCGGTCGTCTTAGAGAACAACAATCTCACCACGCCGGCCAACAAAGTACTAGAGTCTGGTATTTGGACGCAGAGTATTATCTGGGGTCCGGATATGCCGTTCCGGGATTTTACGCAGATTGAGTTCAACCACGAAGATGACGTAGTTCCAGAAGAACGTAACGGTGAGGCTTTTTTGTGGTAGTTCCTGCGGACAATAACCTACTATTTTGCTTCAGTTGAAACCGTCAGACCACGAAAGCGTTTGCGAACGGACACAGGAGCTCGGGACAAATTTAACATCTCCAACGACCACTTTTACGAAGTTTCCAAAGACGGTGGGAGGCATCGCGTACGGCAAACTTTTGGCCAGCTTGTTGTGGAGCATGCCTATCCCGCACAGAAACTCCAGCTGCCTTTCGTCAGTTGATTTCATTCACCACTAAACAACCAAATCTCATTGACTCTTCTGAAACCAGTACAAAACCCGCTTGTCAAAGCAGGAGGCACGTTCATTCCATCGACCTGCATTGCAATTTCCTTCGAATATCGAGTTGCGCTTCAGCAAAGTACGAACCGCGAAAAAGAAGAAGGACAAAGCAGGGAGAAAAATTGGGAAAGGTGGCAATGTTGGAGAAGGCTTGCGCAAAACTAGCGATCTCAGCCTGCGAGATACCAGCAATTTCGTTATATGGGAATATTCAGTGAGGATCCTCATTTAATATGAGCACCACGCGAAACTCACAGTGAAATAGGAAGAACATCCGCCTATCATACCTAATTTCGGTATGGGAAGTGCTCTCGTGAATTATTATCGCAAGAAGAGCGAAAAAGACGAGCACATCCCCAAGGTATCTGATGTCAGCGAAGTACGAGGTTGTTGCTGACACTGTTTTCACAGGCTGACCTTGGGGTACCGTTCGTTTTGGAACCTCAAGACGAATCTCCATTCATGAAGTTTGGCTACGTATACCCTGGACAAACGGTTCCAGCGCTCTATAATAACCTCATAAGGGCTCCGCTATTTCGACACAATTCCTATCCTACCGACTTCCTCGTCGTTCGGTAAGCGCTCCTAGTATCTCAGATGTGGAGATGATGCGAAATTGTTTTGTTCTTTTCATTCAGGACAACCTACAAAGGGGAGACGAAATACTACTTACGCGAGATTAAGAATCTCTTCGTCATTGGTCAGACATATCCCGTCACGGAAGTGCCTGGTCCTCATTCCAGAAAGATCACCAATACAATCAAATATCGACTTCAGATCATCGCATTCAAGCTGCTCAAGAAGAGTCCAGGAGAGCGACTCAAAATTTCAAGACTGATGAAATACTTCCCCGACCAGAACGAATTACAGATGAGGCAAAGACTAAAGGTCATGGGCCACATACTTATAGACGATGACTTTTGGCTCACCTTTAAACAGGAGTTCATGGAATATCATCGTCGGGGTCCTCATCAAGGATTTTGGCGTCTGAAGCCAAACTGGAGCATACCAAGTGACGCAGATATGTTGAAAATGGTCGGACCTGAACAAGTGGTTTTGACGGAAAGCATGCAAGTCGGACAGCGCCACCTGCAAGATGCGGGTTACAGTCAAACGGCGGATGTTGCAGATGGAGATGAAACGAAGCTTTCTATTGAGCAGCAACTTGCGCCTTGGATCACGACGAAAAACTTTCTTTTCGCGACACAAGCCAAGGCAATGCTCCGTCTGCATGGCGAAGGCGATCCCACTGGCAGAGGTGAAGCCTTCAGTTTCATCCGCATCTCTATGAAGGACATCTTCGTCAAGGCCGGCGAAGACTACGAACAGAAGCTTGGTATGTTCTCTTCCTTACTGACTCTGTATTAACAAGGCCAAACTAGGAACTTCATACAGCCGAGGCGGAAAATCGACCGAAGTCAGCGCACCGATATAACGTTGCTGAGCAGCAGCTCATCTACAAGTCTGAAATTGAGCGCATATGGAAGGCGCAGTTTGACTCGCTGAGTAGAAAAGACGAACCTCAGCTTTCGGACGACGAAGACGCCAAAGACACAAAGAAAATCATGAGACAGCCATCTATGCGTCCCGAGATTACTCCTTATATGCAAGCAATGCCGCTGCTAGCACAGGAGCAAATGGTTGCGCCTTCGCCGGCGTTCAGTAGAGGCTCTTCTCTCGAGCGTGATAGAGAGATGAGCATAGGGCCTGAAAGTAGTCGGAGGGTCCTACGAATCAAGCGATTGGTAGGTGCACACGTCATTGATATTTTTGTGTAGTCCACGAACATGTCCGCCCGTAGATCGATGGGGAATGGCGAACCGAGATTATCAGGGATCCTGCAGTCCTGCGTGCCTATATCAAGAGTAGGCAGGCCATGGAAGAAGAGGCGACCCTCGCTGATAGCCTAGCGCCCACCGGCGATATTGACAAGGATAAACGGGCGAAGAAGAGGTAAGCATCGGATTAGCCTCGCTGTATTGCTGTTGTCCTGATTTCATCCATCCAAGGCTTGAGGAAGAGATTGCTCGCATGAAAAAGAACCAAGAGCGACGTCTTCATCGCAAAAATGCCAAAATTGTCAAAGAGGGAGGCACACCCATGCAAATCAATCGACCTGTTAAGCCCGACACTACTGTACGCTCTTGACCGCGAAAACCGCTTTCTGTTGTGAAATTGACGCATTCTTTCTCTCCAGCGACGGTGCGGCCACTGTGGTCAAATGGGCCATATGAGTACGTACTTTGCTAAGAGAGTGCTCTTTCAATTTACTTACAGATGATGAAGAAACGAACCGAAAATGCCCGCGCTGGGCAGAGTTTAACACTGGTGCAGCTGCGTCTACGTCTGCACCATTAGGCTCTGGTGCCAGTGCGGCGACAAGCAGTGGAAACAACCCTTCTAGCCTTGCCTTCAACCGTGGACCCTCGTCTAGTTCGTTTGGTTTTCCGGCTGCTGTTCCCTCCCCCCTCGCCACCAGTCCTCCCATGTCTGCCCTAGACGACGACGCTGTACCGCCTACGCCGTCCGGATTGGGTCCAAAGATCAAGCTCACATTGAAACGCACTTGATTCATCAATGCGTTCATTTCGCATCTATTCACACATCATTTGTATATTACGCTCAGTTATCATGTATTTTTTCCGGGTCTCCGATTCACACTAGGGGCGCTGAACAAACCAGTGGTGGGAAATCATATTATCATGTGGGGTAAAGAAGATTGTTCATAAATACAACGTACAAACACGACAAAAGAAAGATAGAAGGGTCAGGCAACGGCCATTTCGACATCACGCACGCCAGGAGAGATGGGCCTCGCGTCAAGTGTTGAAATTGAAGAGGGCGGACCATAATTGCGCAAAAATTCGGTATTGATGAACACCAACATTTCGAGAAGCAGCTTCGAATGTCGCGCACGTTCTGCCTTGGTTGCCTCCTTGTCGCCATTCTCAAGGTCCATGCTTCCGATATCCGAAGTCAATTCGTCCGAGGCCGCAGAATGTCTGATCGAAGGTGAGGCGATGGACCGGAGACTGGGAAGGACTGTGGACTGAGAGTTCGACGGCGAAGAATGAGAGGACGTCGGGGTAGACTCCCTTGATGAAACGGAGGGCGAAGGCGACCTGTAGGGTCGTTGCATAGGCGGCAATTTGAGTTGGAAATCGCCATCGGTGAGGAGCGGGTATAATGGCCCAGAGGAACTGACGGACGACGAAGTGAGCTTGGCAGGCGGTCCTCTGTGCACGGAGGTGAGGCGGGGTTCAAGAGGCTCGACGCGACTGGATTTGGAGCCAGGTATGCTCTTGAGCGGTACGATGGTGCGCATGGATTTCGGAATGTAGTCTGGTCGGTTCAGGTGTGGCACAGGAGGAGGACCGCGAGAAGATTGGAGATAGTCAAAGGCGGCCATGGTGTCTGGCACAGAGACCGGCAGCTGAGGAGGCGTGGTGTTGATAGGGGTCGAACCGGCCGAGTGCGGTGAGCTGCCCTCGATGTGGGGGGAAGAATGGTTGTAATGGTGGCCTTGGAACGAAGGCTGCGTTCCTGGCATGAATTTGGAACTGCGACGGCTGTGTTGTGACGCATGACCGTAGTCGCTGTTTGGGTAAGACACTGTTGTGCCGTTGAGGTTGCCGTACATTGGTTCAAAGTGATTGTTGTGAAGCGAATTCTGTCGCGACAGGTTATAGGAGGGGTTGAAGTGAGACTGATTTCCGACGTAAGACCCTTCGTTGAAGGCAGAACCCGTATCTGGGATTCCAGGCATGCCCGCCAGGCCAAGTTGGCTCAGGCTATCGGGATCAAAATATGACTCTGGTGGGATTGAGGTCGAGGTGGCACTGTGCGAAGGGAGCTGATGGTGTTGCGAGGGCTGTTGGCGGATGTTGGTAGCCGAGACGTCTCTACCGAGGGCCAGAAGGAACTCGTTGACTGCCGCCAACTCCTCGGGGGTGCGAATGTCCAAGGACACGGAGCGCGGATTGAAATGAGTGGACAGATTGTTTCCATTTTGGTTGGAAAACGAGAGGCTGTTAAGCCTCTCGGCCATCCCTGTTACACACGCCGACCTGCATTTAGAAACGGGTTCGTCCACAGTGGAATGAGATTGCTCACGGGAGTCATATGAGGGGTTGACACGACGTTTCTTCATATCCATGAAGAAGTCCTCGACGTTGTAGTCATGTGTGCGCTTGGTACCTGCTGACCCCAGTGCGTAATTGGTCGGGGGCCTGACAGCATCCCACATTGGCGTGTTCTGAGTCTGAAGATAAACGCCATGTTCAGACGAACGGTGAGGGACAGGTCGGGAAGGCAGATTATCTAGTTCGGGTGAAGGCGTTGATAAAGTTCCTAGTTGAGAACCTAAGCGACAGGTCAGGTGTCAAGAGCCATGACACGTCGAAGAGAGATCATACCGCTGGAACTGGTGGAGGAGTGGGATTTGGCACGAGCTAGACACAACGTTGAATGCGTGGCAGGTGTGACTCGTGAAACAAGACAAGCTACCTTTGTTATCGGGCATGCTCTGTTCGCCTCGTACTCTGGAGACATACATCGGATCTACGACGGTGATGGCTTTCGAATGCTTGTGCTGCTGATGATGCTCTTCGGTGTGAATTTTCTCATGTTTCTTGAGATCCTGCGGACGCTTGAACGACTTTTTGCAGATCTGAGTTTGGTGCGTCAGCAAGGGGGGTAAAATGAAATCAGGGGCTGCGCAGCACCTCGCAGACGTGGGGTTTCAATGGCGTATGGACTGCAGCAAAGTCAGTACGAGCGTTGCTCGGTCAAGGACGTGGATCAGAAAGTATACCTCGAAGGTGACTCGTGATGTGATCTCGTTTGGCGCAAGTAGTTCCGCAATCCTTCCACTTGCAGGTAAGGCAAAGATTGTTGGTGCTCTTGCGACCTATGTGGTCGTTGCATAGATGGTTGTATAAAGCCTCAGGGTCGATGAAGGACCGGGTGCAATCTACCCAGAGACATTTGTGAGCCGGCGGGGTATCGTCCGGGGGTGCGGAGGACTTGTTGGAGTCGGAAAGGGGAGAAGGTTGGGACGGAGGAGATGCGGTCATGTCGAAGAACCAGTTGTGAGGAGGCGGCAGGAGGGTGTGCTCGAGGACATCCAGTGGAACCAAGTCTCTGGAAGACATGATAATTTAAATGGTCCAGTGCCAAGAACGGCCAAAACACAAAAACTGGCTTGGCAATGTTGCCAAGAATCTGCCAAGACAATGCTTGGCTCCGCTTGGCGCCAAGTGTATTATGTAATACTTCCCCACCTACTGCTCTCCTCCTCCGTCCTCGTCGTTCACCCGCAACACCTTGACCCACTCTCGATAATTAAAATTGCCTTGTCTGTCCGTGAACGGTCCCTTTAGAAAACGGTCGATCTGTGCGATGGTCAATTTCACAATCATCACACCAGGCACTGCCAAGGTCTTTTACCTCGTACTGATCCATCCTTTCTCCCACTTCACTCAGCCATTTGCGCATTTCCTCCACCTTCACCATCCCCCTGTCGCTCTCGTCGAACGATTCAAAGGCTTCAATCAGCTCCGCCTCGGTGTCAAATTCAAACAGCCGCTCGCTCATCATCGTCAAAAACATCGTAAAGTTGATCCCTCGATCCGCCGAGCCATCGTCCGAAACCGCCATGGATTTCCCATATCCGCCAGGCCGTGCGGTCAGAAGATCGTCCATCATCTGTTTGGATAGCGGGATGCCTAGGGTGCCACATCAGCCTGCCTCCCCATACGACAACATCGATTTCATGTTCAGACCGAGGCTCGTGAATATCTCTTTCAGGTCGCTCTCGCTCACCCAGCCATCCTTGTCGTGATCAATGAGTTGAAAGGCTTCTTTGAATTGCTGAATTTGTGGGGCCTGGAACAGCGAGAAAACTCCAGAAGGCTCGCGTCGCGCTCGCGACTTTTGAGCCTTGGACAGCTTGGACGGTGTGACGTTGGGCGACAGGTAGTCTGGGTACTTGGACATGGCTCTTGTTCAAAGGTGGCGAGTCTCTCCTGTGGCTGTGTCTTGAGCACGCTCCCGTGATTTCCATCAAAAAATGCGAGCAGTCTATGTAGGTACAAGCCGCCAAGCAATTAGATACGTGAGAGACGGAAATCAATACGATACATCCTTTGAATACACTCTCCACAGAAACCAGTACACCCAAGACTTTGGAAGCCATTTGAAAATCACAAAAAGCCAAGAATGTCCTCCAAGCGTCAGATAACCAGCAGGGCTTGGCCCCAAGGCTTCCGAACAACCGTTCTTGCAAATGTCTCGGTCGGCATGGAATTGGGTGCTTGGCTCGCGTTGACCCGTTTCATGATGTTGGCCAAGAACGCCGCGTACAGCGTGTCTTTGGGCAATTGAAAGCGCGCTTCACCGTTGGCAGATATATTCGATCGCACCGCACCCGGAGCAACGTGCAGGACCGAGACCTTGAATGGCTTGCACTCCATGACAGCACGTCGCTGATGCTCTGCAACGCCGCTTTCGAAGCGCAGTACAGGCCATTCCATGGAGTAGCGCTGCATCTCACTTAGCACTGACTTTTTCCACATCAGAGGCTACACCCACATTTCACCCACGACCGAACCAATGTTCACGATTGTCCCACTTTTGCGTCTCGCCATGTGAGGAATCACTTTTTTTGCAATGCGCAGCGCAGCGAAGGCGTTGGTCTCGAAAATCTGCTCAACATCGTCCATCGATTGGTCAATCAGTGGACCTGCATGAAATGAGTGCTGCATGTCGAATCCATCCCGCGCTGTCCGCACCTGCGCAAAAATAACCCGCGTTATTGACAACGACGTCTATCTGCCCTTCCGCCTTGATGATGTGCTCGACCACCTTGTTGACATTTTCGTCACTGTTGACATCGAGCGCCAGCTTTTGCACCGTTGCGATTCCAAAGTCGCCAATGGTTTCCACCCGCCGTGAGGTGGCGTACACTTTGCACCCTTGACGCGCAAATTCTTCACACCTGCAAGACGTTCAGCCTTTTGGAAATGCGCGAGAAAATATGCTCCCTCACAAAGCAAAGCCTATGCCTCCTGTTGTGCAGCCAGTGACTAGAACGACCCGCGACGACATCACCGCTCGAGTTGAGTTCGGACCTATTTGAAACGCTGAAGCGGAACCCGTTTTGAGCGGCGGCGCCGAGTGAGTCCGCTGATAGCCATGAATGACACTCGAACGTCGGATTGCCTTGCAAGCTGTAATATCATTTCGCAGGATCGGATCCAATTGCGTGGAATGAGGAGGAAAAAAAAAACTTCAGCTATGATGGGCTGCGGACAGATTGCCGCTGAATTGACGCTTCGATCATTTCTTTTGTTCCCAAGTCTTTTTTTTCTTCTATTCCTTACTCTCCATTCTCTCCTTCTCATACGACATGCTGTTCCGAAGCCGTCTTACGCAGGCCGTAACCCTCCTCCTGTCCGCCGCCGCCGTTCAATGCCTCGCACCCGCTCGCCGTGCAACCGTTTGTAATGGTCATGCTGAGCTCTGCGACCGAAGTTATGGGAACGTGTCGTTTGTCGGCGCTCACGATTCTTACGCAATCGGAGTGAACAACTGCAAGTCGTCGTCATTGCTTCCGGGTGCATCCCGCTTATCGTGACGCGCTTTTTCCGCAGTGGCCATCAACCAGGATCAGAGCAGTGCGTCCCTCTGTCGCTACAGAATAATTCTTGAACGTTTATTCTGTATCCCAGTCACGCAGCAACTGAACGATGGCATTCGCATGCTTCAGATGCAGGCGCACAACAAGAACGGCGTGATAGAGCTTTGTCACACAAGCTGCGTGCGTTGCAGGCTCTCGACATGTTACTTTATACCTCCTGAATCGCTATGGCTTTCAGTCCATCTTTGACGGCGGCAGTCTAGAGGATTACCTCAAAACAGGTCAGCCAGATACTGAACTCGAACCAATCGGCTTATTATCCTTGCCGATCAGTTAAATCCTGGCTGGACAAGAACCCGAACGAAGGTGAGCCTTCACACGCCCTTCCCATGCTTCTGCCCGACAAATCACGCTCTTCAGTTGTTTCACTTCTCATTGTGAACATCGACAATCTTCCCGCGACACAGTACGACACTGTATTCAAAGCTGCCGCTTTGGACACCCTATCCTTTGCGCCTGACAAGACACCCCTGGGGCGTCAGAATGGCCCGCCATAGGCTCGATGATCGACTCTGGGAAACGTTTAGTCACGTTTTTGGACAACGGGGCCAATCCAACTGCTGTCCCATATCTAATCGATGGTGGGGCCTTGAAACTCCTTTCTTTTCTGATTCGGTCGGCTGAAAAATCGGAGTAGAGTTCACAAATATATGGGAAACTGCATTCAACGTCGTTGATCCGGCAGCGTTCGACTGCGGCGTGAACAGGACAAAGGGTGTCACCGCGACCCAAATGTACCTCATCAACCATTTCCTAGACAAACTGGTCTTCAATCAGCCCGTGCCAGACATCGCAAAGGCCAATGTCACGAATGCTGCCACTGGTACCGGTTCGTTGGGTGTTCATGTTGAACTTGCGTGGCTGTGAACACCAGACCACCCAACTTTTTGTTGGTCGATGTGAGTGGATCCGAATCATTCGCGATCATGTGTATGATAGCTTCCCAGTTTTACGAATACGGCGGTGGATCAGTGTTCGAGGTCGCCGCATCCATCAACGGTGTCACATACAGCCCCACCACGCCCATCGCGACCCCTTCTTCAACATCTGGTTCAACAGCCTCGACCAGCACTTCGACCAAATCAAACGGCGTGTCACCGATTTTCATCAGCAAAGAGGCTCTGATTGTGCTTGCAGGAATTGTTTTCGGAATTTGCACCGCTATCTAACGAATTGCATCTGTCACTCTCCCACATGGACACTTATCGCTCGTTCAGTACTTATTAGTCCCATAATGACAATCTGGATATTCCTCCGCTGCAGCATCATCATTTTCTTTCCAATTTCCACTTGTACACTCTAGGTTTATATGTCTTCTCATCGGCGTACTTTGTCCGTCTCCGCGATCGGCCTTTACGAGCGTCAAGTTCGTCTTCGTCTTCTTCGTCTGCATTCGCGTCTTCTGGACCGCGCAGCTTTTGACGTGCGCCTTTGCCCATCAACAGCCTCTGCATTTCAAACTCTCGTTCCGCATATCTTAGCTGTCTGTCGCGCACTAACCGAGCGGAAAGCTCTTTTAGGAGGCGACGCCGGTCGGATTGAGATTTTCCTGCATCGCCAACATCTTCATCCAGGTCGTCCAAGTCATCTTCTTGCATTTCGGCACCACGCTTTTCTTGTTCGTTTGACCGAAATTTTAGGTTCAGGGCTGTGACAGTGCTCTAAGCGTTCCGAGACACTCGCACAAGGAACAATCGTCGAACCTTCCTCATTGTCCTGTGCAAAAACAATATGCCGTGGTGCCCGCTTGTGTTCTCGCAAAGTTTGAGGTATGATGCCACTTTCCGTCAACGTCTCGATCTCGCTTTCTGTAAGACCATCTGGGGAGTTTCCGGGGCTCAAGAGATTGGCCAAAGCGGTAAGCCTCGCTTTCAGCTTGTCGATTTTCTGGTTTGGCGGTTCAGCACCGGCTGTCGACCTGTATACAGTGAAGTCACACACCTTCAAATTCGCGGCACGCATGGTGCGCACGTAATTTTCATCCTGGGTTTTGAGAATTTTCGCGAAATCTACGGGGAGAGCGGCGTTGCCTCTGTCTTTTACATGAACACCACCCTACGCCGCTATCGGCATTAAAATGAGCGTCCTCTTTCGCTCGGAAATATGCAACGTGCCTGCGTCTTTTCTCTGATCATCGAAAAGTAAAACTCATCCTTGTTGCGCTCTGCCGCCTTCTGTCTGAGACGGTTGAGCTTGTCTTGCTTGGAATGGTAGTCCCTTGCGCGCTTGACATAGTCGGAATGCTTCTCAAGGATGCCTAGCTTTGCGCGATGCGCGAGCTGAGAGCGCTCTTTGTGATTCCGCCGGTGTACAGAGTTTCTGAGCGGCATGGATGAGGACGAAATGAAGAGATCGTGGCCAAAACGGTACAGATTTGTGAATAATATTGCTTAGTCATCATAATTTTGCGCCTGTAACTCTCTGCCAATAGCCATCCCGAGCATGAGCTTTCAGCATTTTCGACTGGGCGACATTTCTCTCCAACAACCTCCATCAGCCCTCCAGCAGCCATCCACCTCCTCCTTCCCTGCAGCTCCGCAGCCTCCAGCACCCCAGAAACAAGCCAAGCAGCCCTATGGCTCGGGTGACTCCGATGATGGCTACACTCTAGTCTTTCCTAATCTCGCTGCCTTTAACCAATGGCGCCTCGCCGAAGAGGAACGCCAGATGGTCGAGTTTGTCAAGGTAAGCGAACTTTTCCAATACACTCTTCAGCCTTCCTTATCCCGTTCACGCAGGGCGATACTCATGGCAGCAAGGCTGTCCCTCCGCGTTTCAAAGATCATACAAAGCTCGTCTGCGCCAGGCATACCAGAAGCGGTAGAAAGAAATACGTAAAAAAGCACCCAGAACGCATCAGGAAGGTTCCAAGTCGGAAGGTAAGTTCATTTATCCTGATGTCTTTGTTCTCGTCGCCAACGAACTTTGTGAATCAGCTCGAGGGTGTAGGGTGCCTCGCCTCGATCAGCTACAAGACGTATCATGATACGGAGGAAGTCCGCGCATGCTGTTAGTTCTAGATGGCAGCTCAAGCTTTGATCCTCTTATTGATCCTGTTTCATCTTTTGTCAGACAATTCACAACACTCACATGAGATCGGTTTGGCCAACCTTCCCTTCACACGGCGCGGGCGAAAATTGGCCCTTCAGCGAGAGAGAGAGAACCGAAATTCTGCTTCAGTCTCCACGGAGGCTATTCCCCATCCGTCAGGATCAGCGACTGCTGCCGCCTCAAGCCCCGCTGGAGCGTCTACAGCTCAAGTCCCCCCCTCCGCCAGTACTAGCACTCAAGCAACTGCGATGCCTCCTCCACATGCTCCACCCCCACAGAACCCTTTCGCATCAGCTGTGTCCCTGATTGCCCCATTGCCTACTGCTACGATGTCCGCGCAACCTTCCTTTCACCAGCCTACCTCGCCGTCATTCATCTACCAAGCTCAAGCCTACGCTCCAAGTATGACCCATCACCCCGGATTGGCCCACGATCGGTGGGAAAATATGTCGACCCTATTTCAATCGATCCGGGAGCACGCTCGCACATTTGAATACCCGACTCCGAGTGTTGCAGCGCTGGAATCGGTCTTGATTCGGCTGTATCTGGAAAGTCCTATGGCTGTCAGTCCGCAGACAGGCATCGGTCCCATCATGCAGAATGGATTAGGAGCAACGCGCTCCGGACCCTCTGCCCCACCGACGCAAACGACGTCCATGATACAGTCGCACACTTCGCAAAGCCCCATCGCGACTTCGACTTCGGATGAGGCACAAAATGAGGCAAGCAACTCGTAAACGGCCTTTTCTACCTTGTGTACCACCATAATACTTGATACAATTCTGTACGAATAAACCTTGCAACACGTGACATGACGCCTTCCAAATTGCGGTGATCTTAGTTCGGCAACATCACTTGGCCCCTACAACCTCAACTGCGCCCAGGCATGTCCGCCTTCACTTTTGCAAGACAGGCTTTTGGAAAGGAAAAGCCCCATGTATGATCACCCGTTTTTCGTTAACATCAGCCTTCGTCGTGCTCACTTGCGATCTAGTCATCTATCACGGCTTGGGTCGACATTCTCACATCACCAAACATCGAAGAAGAGGCGTATGACGGGCAAGTGTCATATCGTGATGAACACCCTGAAATACTCATACATTCAGCAGAATTCCAGAACTGGTCGACTCGATCAACTTGCAAAGCGCAGGGTATGTCCGTAGTGATACGTGTCAATGAGCACCACCAACGTGCTTTCGCCGCAGACCGACAGAGGCGTCTCGAGCACTGCGCAAGAAGCTCAAGCATGGAACACCGCATCAACAATACCGAGCTCTAGTGGTTCGTAGCATGCTTCGCATCGCCCGATTTCAGCAATCTAACCGATCGTCAGTTGCTGAAGGCGCTCGTCGAAAACTGCGGGCCAAAATTTCATTGTGTGGCGCATTTTCATCTCGTCTCTAACCCTCCGCGCTTATCATTTCCTTTAGCAACGTTCGCGGATGGTCAACTTACAGATGCCTTGAAGCAACTCGCCAATGACACCAATGCTAATAAGCGGGTCAGGAAGAAACTGCTATATATTTTGGCTTCGTGGCGCGACCAGTACAAATCCGATTCGTCGATGGTGACGTTTGCCAACCTCTACAAACAATGTAGAGGCGATGGCCGGCCTCTCAGTCAGTCAGAGTTGTCCCACCTCGTTGGACTGCATGGCGATGCCAAGCCAGACGCGAGCCACAATGACCCGAAGACGAAAGTGAAAATGGAAAGACAGAAAGAAGAACGCCGGCAATACAAGTCCAACCGCCACACGTTTAATTTTGAGAAGGTATACGCGTTTTTCCGCAAGGTGGAGAAGCGATCTTGATGGTCGGCAGTAGGATAAGCCCAAGGTATTAGCGAGCATTGTAGACGCCTCACAAGCATCCAGCAATCTCGTCAATGCCATTACTGTCAGTTTCTTCCCCTTAGATTGTAGTCGTCGTGTCATCCAACGTTCACCTTAGCTCGTCAATCCTCGGACCGACGACGTTGAAACGAATGAACGAGTTCAGGACTGTCTATCCAAGGCCAAGGAAGCGAAAAAGCTCCTTGTTCGATACATTCAGGTACGCCACCTCATGTTATTTCCCTGACCGTCGTGAAATGACCATCCCAAATACAGCTGGTCGAAAACGAGGAGATTATTGGGACCCTGATTGAAGCGAATGAACGCATCATCGCTGCACTAAATGTTTACGAGCAAGCCGTAGCACAGAATGCCGACCATCATTCTGATTCTGAATCCGCGATAACGAAGAGCTTGGCCGCGACAAGCATCTACCACGAGGACAAAACAGATACGCGACAAAAGGACCAGGAGACTTCGGATGCAGACTTGCACATACATCCGGATCTCCAGGATCTCAACTTTGGACCGCTGGGCGCCTCTTCTAGCAGACTTCCTCCACCACTTCAGCCATCCAAAGCGGGCAATGGGAACGGGAACATTAATGATACTAGAGGATCGTTGTCCGATTTCAGTGACTATGAATCAGATGATGCATCTTCGGGGCAGGCAACCCGAAGGAATTTTGTTCAAGTCTCGGACAATTCAAGCGACGAGGGAGTTGCCCCATCGGAGGATCCCTTTGCTGACCCTTTCGCTGATGAGGCAGCAGTCCATGTTCATTGAGGATATATATCAGGGGTGCGGAATTTGTATCAACACATATATCTAATGTCCTTGTCCTAGGAGGTGTAGCCAATTTATTTTACGGATCTATCCACTTAATCAGGTTCTGGTCTGGTGCAGCGATCCAATAAGGTTTCAATGTCCGAGGTAGATGTATGCCTGCGAGCGTATTCTTTTCGTCAAAGAAGGCCCCGTTCTCTAACAGAGCGACAATCAATCGTGGAATAGCGGCCGCAGTTCCGTTCAGCGTGTGAGCGAAGGGAAGTCCGGTCGGAGCTTCAGAAGTCCCGATTCGGGTCTCAGCGGGGCGATATCGTATGTGCAGCCGTCGTGCCTGATAGTCTGTGCAGTTCGAAAGGGACGTCACCTCGCCCCAGCCGCCTCGGCCAGGCATCCAGGCCTCCATATCGAACTTTCTATAGGCACTCGCGCCTAGCTCCTCTGTTGGCATGTCCAAAATTCTAGAGATGTCTAGTCAAAGAATCTTTCCTGCGAGATAGCAAATGGCATGATACCTGAAGGGCAAGCCGAGGCCTTCAAGGATGGCTTTTTGTACGCGTGCCATTTCGTCCATCATGTGTTCGCTCGCCTCCTTGGTTGTTACAGAAAATAGCTCAACTTTGGTAAATTGATGTACGCGATACAGGCCTCTCGTGTCTGCGCCCCTTGCTCCTGATTCGGCGCGGAAGGCATGCCCGATACCGACCACCTTCATGGGCAGCGTCGCCTCGGGAAACACTTTATTAGCGAACATGCCTGCTAGAGGAATCTCGGCCGTGCCAGAAAGGACCAGTTCAGGCGAGTGCGAATGCCCAGAGCTCATCGGCTTGATATGGTACATTTGAGCTATGGGAGGGTCTGAAAAGTCTCGAGGTTGGAAACCGCACCGGCTGGCAATGTCGGAACGGACGACGTCGGGAGTTACCACAGGAGTAAAACCGTTCTGTACGGCCACCGATATGGCGTAGTTCGCGAGGGCAATTTCCAACGAAGCGGCTTCGTTGAGAAGATAATACCAGGACGATCCCGTGACAGTAGCAGCGCTTTCCAGGTCGAGGAGACCAAATGTTCGGCAGATGTCGACGTGGTCGCGCTTGGGATCTGCGAGAATTGGGTCTGGTCCATGAGTACCTAATATCATAGCTGACGACTCGGGTCCAATTGGTGTGGTTGAATGTGTATCGTTTGGAATGGGAAGAGCCAACGACAACAATGTGCTTTCTACGTCGGACAATTGCACCTCGAGCTGCGTTATTTCAGTCTTCAAGCTGCTTGCCTCTTCCGTAGCGAGCCGCTTAGTGTCCATGTCGCCGGCCGCGGCGCTTTGGCGTATGCGATCGCCCACTGCAGATCGTGCATGTCGTTTCGCGTTGAGATCGTTTGAAATCCGCTTAAAATCTTCATATGCCTGTGCGACTTGGGCCACTACATCCGGATGAACAACTGCTTTGCGATTGACAATGTTTCGCGTCTTCTCCTCGATATTTTCACATAAAGAACGGTAGTCCAGTCTTGGCATAGGCAAGACCGTGCTGGGACGCGCGGCAACGGGGCTCACCCTTGAGGCATAACTGCGCGCACAGTATCTTTGGGCTCGAATACACCTGTTATTGAGGTGATTTTCGCAAAGGAAGGGCGTGGGCTCACCGAAAAGCGATAAACTTCTACCCGCCAAAGACATCAGCTTTTGAAGGAATGTGAGTGAGTGGATTTGTTTTGAGGGGTTTTGCCAAACAAATTGAGCCAGACGCGACGCGACGTGTGTCGCCCAACCAACTCACATGGCTTCCTCTTCAAAGAACACAACAAGTGACGCTCAATTGGCCTACGAACTGCCATGGTGCGCTCCTGTTCGAGGATTCAAGGGATACATTTCTTAGTTCTTGCAATTCGTAGGGTTGAGAAATACCGGCCCAAGGTGCTGAACGACATTGTGGGCAACACTGACACCATTGAACGCCTAAAGGTCATTGCCAAAGACGGCAATTGCCCACATCTCATCCTTTCCGTAGGCGAGCTTATTATCCGTGCGACTTCTGGCTCATTGCAATGTCCCATAACAGGGGATGCCTGGTATAGGCAAAACGACGAGCATTCATTGCCTTGCTCATCAACTGCTTGGCGACGCTTACAAGGAAGGAGTGTTGGAGCTCAACGCGTCGGATGATCGGTATGTCGGAACATTCTACCAGGGACTCATGCGCTGTGCTAACGGTCAGACAGAGGGATTGACGTGGTTCGCAACAAGATTAAAGCCTTTGCCAGAAAAAGGTTACGTTACCACCAGGACGGCACAAAATCATTATCCTCGATGAAGCAGACAGGTAAGGATAACGGTGCCCTTGAAGATGCACGGCATGATGGGTCTTGTAGCATGACGGCGGGCGCACAACAGGCGCTGCGACGACAATGGAGATTTACTCCAACACCACGCGGTTCTGCCTTGCATGTAACATGAGCAACAAGATCATAGAGCCCATTCAAAGTCGATGTGCCAGTTTGAGATACGGGAAGCTAAAAGACCAGGAGATCTTGAAGCGGCTGCTGGAGATATGCGAAATGGAGAAGGTAAATGTGCATTCCCTTTGGTATTTTGCTCACGTCCAAAGCGTGGTTTCTTCAAGGTTGAATACAACGATGACGGTCTGACGGCGCTCATATTCACGTCCGAAGGTGATATGAGACAGGCGATCAATAACCTGCAATCAACATATTCGGGATTTGGTTTCATTTCCGCTGATAATGTATTCAAAGTCTGCGACCAACCACACCCTATGTGGTGCAGACGATGATAAAGTCATGCATTAAAGGTGACGTGGATGGGGCGATGGAAAAAATCACAGAGCTGTGGGATCAAGGGTACAGCGCGGTCGACATCGTGGTGACAATCTTCCGTGTTGTGAAGACATTTGACGAGTACGTGATAAACAGCGTTGCTTCCCACAATGACGCGCTGAGACCGTCTCATTGGAAAGAATACCCGAGTATACAAAATTGGAATACATCAAGGTCAGAGACAGCAACGCTTCAGCGCGAAACTAGTCCATTGACTTGGTGCTTAGGAAATTGGGTTCACGCACATGCGAATACTGGAAGGAGTGGGTACGGTTATACAGCTTTCAGGGCTTGTGGCACGGCTATGTAAAATGGTGAGCTGGACTGCTGCCGTTGGTCAGGAACATCAAGTGATTTACAGTTGACAGAACATGAAGCCAGAGCTGCAGAGGGTGTGATAAGATAAGATTGTATGATTAGTCACAATGGATCATATGACATCATGTGATCTCGAACGATGACCAACCTCAGACCGCGACGTTTTTCGAGCCATGGCGACATCGACTCCAGTCTCAAGGCGGCTTGAAGCCATAAAACACATTATCATCGTCCTCTCCGGAAAAGGCGGGGTTGGCAAGTCGTCGGTCGCTGCGCAGCTCGCTCTTAATCTCCATGCATCGTCTCCGCTTGCCAAGGTCGGCATCCTAGATATTGACCTGACGGGCCCGTCAATACCACGCATGCTCGGCGTGGACAACCAGAGCGTCCACCAGAGTAGCGATGGCTGGGTCCCTGTATATGCCGATGGTGCCGAAGCAGGCTTGCATGCATGAGTGTCGGATTTCTTGTCAAGAACAAGGGTGACTCGGTCGTATGGCGCGGTCCGAAGAAGAATGCGATGATCAGACAGTTTTTGAGCGATGTGCGGTGGGGAGAGCTGGACTATCTGGTCGTGGATACTCCACCAGGTTCTCATTTTCATTCAGCGAGAATTCATGACGTGAAGAGTGAACGGTGTCATTAACTCTATAGGTACATCGGATGAGCATCTGTCGCTGCTGGAGCATGTGGCGCCCGTCCACTCTCGTTTGTCGGCGTGGTGGTGACGACTCCTCAAGCGGTGGCACTGATGGACGTTATGAAGTGTCTGTCGTTTGCTCGGCTGTAAACTTGCCGGTGCTGGGTCTGATCGAGAACATGAGCGGGTATGCGTGTCCGTGCTGTGGGGAAGTGAGCAACATTTTTTCGCAGGGCGGTGGTGAAGAGCTTGCACGGCGTGAGGATGTAACATTCCTGGGACGGCTACCGGTGGACACGGAGCTTGTCGAACTGTTGGACGGAGGAATTGTTGAAAGATACGGATCGACAGCATCGTGCAAGTTGTTTGGCGAGATTTTAGCCCGGATTTTGGCCCAGATGAAATAAAAAATAAATCAGATTTTGTCCAAAACAGGTCTAGTAACGCGAACGCGCTTCCTCCTCAAAAAGAAAGGTCCCAGTCCTGTCGACCCCCTTCCCCCTCAATGGATGATACCCCGTACACGACACCCGACGAAGACCCATTCAGCGCACGTTCAATCCCCCAGCAACCTCGCCGACGACGCTCGAGCCTGCTCGACAAGTGGATAAAAGATCAGCAGACCGACCAGGCTACTACTTCCACAACAGCCCCCCTCATTCAACACGACGTACTTCCACGCGATGACGATCTGACCAACGGCTACGACCTTCTCGACGACGACGACATACCTTCAAACCGCGATGAGGTGCGTATCCGACCCCGCTCTACTCCATTCGGCCTGTCATGTTGAACAACCTCCTCGTCAAACAAACAGACCTCCACCCCGACCATCAGACGTTCCCGACGTGCTTCGAGGCTTCTCAATGCTCCGTCCCCATTTCGCGCCATTCCAATCCCATTTCGCTTGTCCGATGCGCCCTCTCCGCGCCCTGCCTCCCGGCTGTCCTTTTTCTCCCGAGGCTCCCGTCGCAGTCCGAGCCCCAGTCAGGAGACCAATGCCGCTCTGACGCACCAAAGGTCTTTCAGCGCCTCGACTCTTGATCACAGCCGACGATCGCACATTTCTCTCGGTTCGCCTGGTGCAACCCTCTCCACCAGATGGCGCCCGAGCGTGCTTGGACATTTTTCAACATCATCTGCTTCGCAGACGTCGGTCGTTCCCTCAGATACAGCATATACCCCCTCCCGTCCTAGCGTGTCTTCCGCAGATACCTTCACGTCTACCTCCATCACCACCAGCTATGGCGAGCAATCCATGGCCTCGTCCAAGCCCGACTTTATGAGCTCCCTTCGCTGCCAAAATTACTCCAGAGGCAGCATTTTCAAAAATAGCTCTGCCGCGAGCACCCCAAGCTCCTTCCGGCCTCGTTCCCGGCCAAACGAGGGGCACGCCAGAGCGAATTCTGACACCAGCGCGCGTCAACTGGAAAGCTGTGCCGCGACTTTTCCATCGGAAGCTGCAGCCCCCTCTGTGCAACCCCAATCTCACGATGCGCACTATCTGTATGAGCACGAGGCCGATCCAGATTCCGTCAAGCCCCAGCCCCCGCCGACTCGGCCCCAAATCGCTTACGCGACCAATAACCACCTCTCACGTGTTCATTTCCCTTCCATCAGCTCCCGCAACCAAAAGAAAAAGAAGAAATTGGTCGTGAGCGGCGTAGGCCATAACGATGCACGCAAGTTTGAAGGCGTCAAGCGATGGTGTGAGGTAAACGTCACCCCCAAATTTTTCGTTCGGCAGCTAGGCTGATGAACACGCGCGTAGAGCTTTGGCGAAGTCAGCCAAATCACCAGAATGCCGAATGGCGACCTGCACGTTCATTTCCGTCTCGCCGAGGTGGCCGACACTGTGTGCCGCTTGCGTGCTCGAGTTTACATCGCTGGAGTCGGCAGCGTCCAGCTTTCGTGGTACGTCGGAGACAAGCATTGATCCAAACACTTTTTTCCCTCGCCTTCTCAACTCTCCTAATAATCCCTTTATGCCATCATGAACGTCATGGAATTATGCCGTGAGTATCCTACTCTTGATATCACTGCCCAGACCGGTTGCCTGATTTACTTGCCAGCCATTATGCCGTCACCCCATTCCCTCGTCGCGAATACCTTAATTAGCATCATATACCTCTTCTCGATGGCTTCCACTTCGGAATATGGCCAATGTTTAATAGATGGACAGATCGTCCCCATCGTTACCTTTTTTCCACCCCAAACAACCCGCCTTCCAGATCATAATTCCACACTGTAAAAGCTACCGTCATCCCCCTACGGACTTCATACATTCCCACATCTCCCAGACTGTTTTAATGCTTGTACTTCAAGTTCCTGTACGATCTTACTCTTTTTTCCCCCGGATATCCGCAATAGCTCGCCAAAGCAATCACCTCACAAAAATGAATACATCGTTCACTTTGACTGGTCTTTTCATTAGTACGTAATAATACAACGGTCAGTAGAGAAAACGCGGAATTTCCAACAGACCGTTTTGCCACCAATTATTGCCCAATCTAGACATTGAGACCCGAGAATACGGGGCGGTCAAGTCCATTCTCCATTTTCTTGCGACGCAGGCTGCGGTCCAGGATACGTCCCAGCAGAAGGTTGGCATGCTGTGTTGGCAGCCTGTGGCCAGAACAGCTTGTTATTGGAAGAGCGATTCTTGTTCCCATGCCCGTGACCGTTGAGATAGTCCTTTCGCGCAGAGTAACGTCGGTATGCGTTGGGCGGAGTCACCACACCGGGAGGAACCGATCCACCCTTATGCAAATCTAATGCAAAAGGCTGCGTAGAGATTTGGTTAGGCTGAGGTAGAGGAAAATATCCTGAATTTGGAACCCAGCCGGCGTTCATAGGCGGTCCGCTGACGGCTGGTTGTTGTCGGTGCATCAGCGGAGGTGGAATGGGGTAGTTCTGTGGCGGTAAATAGGGTGGCCAAGAGGGCATGGTTGTGGGAAAGCCGGACCGGACGAGCTGGTTGCCCGCCATGTATTGATCCAACGCTTCGGGTTGGTAGACCGCGATCAGTGTACCCTGTTCTTTCTGAATGAAACCCGTAGGGACCACTGGAGCACGGCTGTCTAGATGCTGGGTAGATTGTGCTTGTTCCGCATCCGACGTGCGAGCGGGAGGCGCAATGTAGGGGATGTAGGACTGGGCGTTCGGAAACAAAAAAGTTAGCAAGAAGAAGCAAACACATTCAGCGGGCTATTACCCCGTAACCCGAAGAAGGCCATGATGATTGAGGGTGAGTGATGCTTTGGCTATTTGCGTTATGGTTTGTGGCCGAGGCATTTTGAGTTGGTGTCTGACCGCCCGGATAGGCAGAATATCCGAAATATTGAAGCGGATAAAATCCTTGGTGGGGGAAAGGCTGAATCCACTGGGAGGGAGCGTAGTATGCCGGTGCTGGTGGCAACTGGAAACCAAAAGGAGCAGAAGCCGGAATAGAACTGCTTGAGCCAACGGAGGGAGTAGGCGCAATGCTCGGGGCTGAACTTTCATGCCAGTTTTGAAGGCTATCCGAATGGGTGACAAGAACATCATGAGAAGAATCCGTCGTGGGTGGATTGTCGGTAGCGTGCTCGGGTTCACCTACAGCAGGGCTACTTTCTTCTGGGCTTGTCCTGTCGTTCTCGACGGTCGGCTCATTCGCAGTGTAAGTAGGAGCGAGAGACGCAGGACCCGGAATTGGTACTGGGAGGTGCGCAAGCATATTCTCGGCACCAGACCTATCTAGATTGTACTGATGAGGGTATTGAGTGTATTTGCGCGCCCTCGAGTACGATTGTATTTCCAATGGCTACGATGAGGGTTGCATTCACGCAACTGGACTCGCATAGCCCTGCCTTCGTAGACACGGTTGTGCTACACAACGGAATCAGCCTGCTGCAATATTGAAAGCAGATAAGTGTATTACCTCTTCAACAACGGCGCGAGCTGGGGAGTCACTGTTGTTAAACTTCACGAAGGCGAACGCCACATGCGAATTCACTGAGAAAAGAGGTTATGCACGAGTGCGGACTAATCACGCACTTCCCGTAGTACTCACAAGGGCGCACCAGTTTAACGCTTTCCAGACCTCCGAAGCGGGAAAAATGGCCTTTGACCTTTTCTTCATCCCAAGCACCCGGGCCGAATGTTTCCAATCCTCCGACGAACAGCGTTAAAGGATCAATCTCTCTTCCGTATTCATTAACAACGAATCGCTGACTCTTCTCGTCCGAGTCAACGAACTTGGCGTCGACGACGTCGTTGATCGGTGTAACGGGACCCTGAGAGGCAGCGGTTTGTGGCGTAGTGGGTGACATAGCCAATTCAGGCATGGGTGGCACCTCGATCTCCTGTTCGGAGGTCGTCTCCAGAGCAATCCCTCGGGATGTAATAGCTCTGCTAGGCATTTCATCAACCTTGGATTCGACAGATTCTCTGAAATGAAGGAATCAAAAGAAGCCTTATCGGAGCCGGCATATATAAAACAGATCTCAACCTTTCGCATGACGGCCGTCGAGACCAAGGACCGGGTCATCTATCGTCTCTTCGGAGGAATGACAGTCCTGTTCCGACCAATCGATTCTATGGTGCACCGACAAGGAACTGAGATCGGGCAATTCGTCGTCATGAAAGTCGCGAATGAAGTCATCATGTTGTATGGAGGCAGATGGATTGCCGTGAGTTCGACCACTCTGCAGGGAATATTCGGTGCCGCTTCCAATGCGAACTCGTTTGCGAGAAAAGCGCGAGTCGAATATAGTCTGTTGCTGATGCGCCCAGGTGACTGTGAGATGTGGTACCCGACGGAGTGTCTGAATAGCCGTTCTGAGTACGTTGCAACAGGCGTTACGATCATAACGCACCGTCAGAGCGCTGATACAGTTATCGCGGTGATCCCATTTGATCTCCCAGCAGCCGCCATCCATTGATGGCGACCTACGAGCATCATGGGGACTAGGATATGGTAGTCGCGGCTCATCCGGGGATGAAGATCCCTCGCTCACTATTCGGGACATGCCATGAAAAAACAATGAGAAGAAGGAAGATTAGACTGTTTGCACCTGTGTTCTGGCCCTGTAGGTTATAAGGAATAATATATTCCAGGCGACCAAAATACGACGCCAACGTCTCAATGGTCTATGCGAGATAGCACGAACGCCATACGTCAACGACAAGATAGACGATGACAGTAGCTGGACTGACTTGTGCATCAAACGAGACTGGGTGTAGATATAGGCCCGCATTCTCCGACGCATGTTTGTCCCGAGAGGACGTTCTGCGTCAAGGGCCTCTTCGTTATACAAAATGGAATAAAATCTGAGGAGAGCGTCTAAAAAAAGGGGGGTAAAGGAAGATAAGAGATACGCGCCTAGAATTTTTGGGCCGCCATATACGCATAGCATAAGGAAGGTCTAACTCGACACATTGACCTTTCTTCTGGAAACGGTGCCCCTCTACGAAATTGGATGGGATGTACTGGATAGGTGTACTAGAACGATCGAATAAATGACTTTTTGCGAATTGAGCAAAATTCAGTTTTCCCACCGGTAAGAGATGAGAAGAGTTCTAAATGCTCTAGCTGGCTCGTAACGCAGGATGCGACCGAGGAGTGGTTTTTGTGGAATAGAATGGAGGGTCTGAAGTAGATTTGCTGCGGATGACGCGTCCTGTATGCGGACATACGCGAATGAAAATGACAGCGAAAAGAAGGGGGGGAAAGATTAATCGAACCTCGCACTGGACAAAGGCGCATATGCCACCTTTGGAGTCTTGGACGACTTTGACGCTCTTGATTTCCATATGTTCTGAAAGATGTATGGAGAGCAACCGGCTGAGCTCAGCGTGGCTGACATGAGATGGAAGGCTTGGAGCGTGTTCAATGAGGTTGGACTGTTCAATATGACAGAATGCCTTGCCTTCCGACGAAGATGCTCGCGTCGTGAGGCATCTTGTCCTTCCTGTGGAGAAATGGTTGGGAGGACACGTCCGACACACAGGACGCGTTTAAGATGTCATGAGTGGCTTCGTCGGTTGTAGATTGGGGAAGAGGAGACGAGGGAAGGGTATCGAAGCGGGTTCCCCAAGTGCGCATGTGGGCGGGGGGCTTGTGTGCATGCGTAGGTTGAAGTGTTTGAAGTAGGGCGAGGAGTGAAATACGCTGGCCGAGTTGACGACGTCACAAAGGAAGAGGGAATCGGAGATGACGCGCGCCTGAGCTGGCTAGCCTCATGTCATGTCAACGAAGCGACTGACTGGTTTGATTGTTTCCTCAGCTGGTCCCTTTCCTTCATTTGCAAAAAAGACATGCACAAGCCGGATAAACGAACCGCACATAAGCAGTAGAAGGACCAAGTCGTTGTGGGTTATATGATATATTTTTTCATATCCTGGTAGTAGCAGTAATGGCCCATTGCATGCGACGACGACGATGATGACGACGACGACGACGGCCACAACATATCCAAGAGTGACACGGCGATAATCTGAGATAGATTGCGGTCGCTTGAAATCTTCTCGAACCGGCCCCGAAAGCGTTCTTGTTGACAGTTGCTGAGCGTGAGAACACTCTCAAAAGAAGTCCCATCCAAAGCATCCTCTCGTCCATCGTCGTTATCTAGCATCCATCATGTCCGACGACGAGATCGGCGGAGGTCGTCTCGGCGACGACTATGACTACGAGGGTCCAGGGTGAGTGTCGCCCTTTTACCGCACCGAGATGAAAAAAGCTTCATTTGTTTTGGCCTCACAGCTTCAATGAAGATGCTTTTGTGCGTCGATCCCCTTCTTCGAAAACATTTTCTCTCCATAGTCGACAGCCGCTGAGCGATTCCTAGGACGAGAACTACGACCTTCTTGCTCAGGAGGCTCAGGAAGGAGAGGCCGGTGCGACTGCTGAAGAAGGCGCCGGTGAAGTCGCCCACCAGATCAATGGCGTGAACGGTATAGACCACGACCAGGAGATGGCCAACGGAACGGAGTCGGTCGCCACAGCAGGATTAACTGGTGAAAGACAACCCAATAAAATCAGAGTCACGACACCATACCTCACGAAATACGAGCGCGCTCGAATATTGGGTACGCGAGCCCTGCAGATCAGGTGTGAACTGTCGCTGGTTTTCGATGCCTCATGCCCATTCTCATCACACGGGCTCATAGCATGAACGCCCCCGTTCTTGTACCCCTGGACGGTGAGACGGACGCTCTTCAAATCGCGATCAAAGAGCTCTCGCAACGAAAAATACCCCTCATCATACGCCGCTATCTTCCTGACGGAAGTTTTGAGGATTGGAGTGTATCAGAACTGATTAGTGATTGAAGGGTCTTATTGGCATGTATTTTCTGACTTTTCTTGGTGTTTATCCTTCATATATACTGACGTAGCTAGACCACTTGTTCATATCACCACCTCGCTCGATATATGCAATATACACTAGGACGTCGTAAAACTGGAGCACGGATATATGCGCGAGGTCACTAGCCAAGCCACAAACTGATCAAGCCACCTTGGCTTGCCTAGATCTGTAATTGCGGCCTCGTTTTGCAGCTTCCAATGGATCGCCGCTTCGCTGACAACGAACCAACGTGGGCTCTGATCTCACAGGTTTCTTGCTTTCCGTCATGTCTGCCATCTCCGTCGGGACGTTGAACATATCCGCCCCATCCTTCTCCGCCACAGGCGTGTTGGTGGTTTCCGTGAACAACAGCTTTCTCTCCCCATCTGGCAATATCACCCGACCAGACGCAGAGATTCGCTTCTTCGTTGGGCTCGATTCGAGGTTTCCGTAGTGTGATACCGCATGCTGCCTTTTCGAAGGAGATCGTGGTGGCTTGGCTGCTTTTTCAACCATAGAGGAATCGCCGACCGCGCCAGCGGGGTCAGACGGAGGTCGTTCGTTTTCAGGACCCGTAGCGCTAACCTTGCGACGCGGAACTGAAAAAAAAAAAAAAAAAAAACTAATGTTAACTTGACCCAGGCGCCACATCACTGCTTATCTCACCTTTCTTAACATCTGTTACTGACGAAAGCTTCATCGCCTTGAACCCTTGTTTCAGCTCGTGATCGCTACTACCCTCGATGTCGACGAGCGTCTTCTGAACCTCCCAATCTGCGGGTCGGCATTTCCTCCACTCGCTAACGACCGCGGTGACCCATATGTCCGTATCCCCAGCTACATGGTAGTCAATCACGTCCGACCACTCTGAGCTTGGCGGCGTCCGATTGATAAATAATACCCTTCCTTTGTGTGATTTGGTACCCCGGGGTGCCGTATCGTGAACGGCTTTCGCAAACTCCTTCACAAGCTTCTTCAAGCCGTGCACTTTGAGTGACGTGCCCATGATGATCAGCATTTCCGGTTTTTGCATGAGATCAGCGGACTGGATGAGACCGATGTCGTCTCCGAGAGGGTGATGCTCGTCATAGAGGACGATTGCAGGACGAAGGGTTCCGACGCGTAGTGGTCGCGCAGACCGCGCAATCCGTGCGTTACCTATGCACAAGCGTGTGTCAGCAAAAATCTTGGAACAAAACGGATATCAACGCACAGCGGACAGACAGTCGGGACAGTCGGGAGGCGTGCCACTATCGAAAGCGTCGAGGTGTTCTCTCGTACATGGGTACTCTGCCGAACACGCGAGGCAACGCACTCGGTGTATGTCGCCATGAAGCTGTACATTCCGCACCTCCCGAGCTTTGAGCTTCTTCTTGCCCTTGTCTGATCTGGCGTCTTGGCTTGAAGTGCTCAGCAGCCCTGCACGTTCCTCCAAGCCATCGATGTTTTGGGTATAAGAGCGTAGCAATTTCTTTTTGGTATCCAGGGTTTTGATAAAATGATGTGTAGGCGTAGGTGTCGCAGAGTCGATGGACTTTTTTAGCTCCGAAATGAAGGAATAGAAAACCGATGTTGAGGTGGCGTCGCGGAATAATGAGGCGTCAAATAAGTCGCGCCCCTTTAGCACAACGTCTGGATACTTTTGTTTCACGAGACCGTATAGGCCGTCAGACGATCGAAAGTCCTACGCACAATACAGCGCAATTCAGCGGAAGGTGGAGGCGTGCAAATGCAAAAACGTACTGGTATTCCGCATGAACACGAAATGCCAGCTCCAGTAACTACGACAATCTTCTTGCATTTGGCGACTGACAACGAAAGGTCAGTAAGCGCACGTCGAACGTGGATATCAGACTTGGCGAGTGAGAGGTCCAAGGTGATCGTCATGGTTGAATTTGCAGCCGAGACACTGATGTACGTTGAAATGTCCTTCGACGCGTCCATCACGTGCATAGCGCGTTGTAAAAATACAGGTACACATCAGACATCCGCCCAACCACCTTCGTCTAGCTTATAGGATGCTTCACTCTCAGGTCTATCGGGACTGTCGACCAACTTAGCGACGCGCTCCTCTGCCCTTCCTGCAAGAGACTTTACAACAGAGTACCGCACTACAAAGATCTTACCTTTTCGAAGGAAGATTCTTGTCGCAGATGCATGGGAAAGAATATGGCCTCCTATGGGTTTGAGTGCGCCTCCAGCAACAAAAGTCATGGTCGCTCCAGGGTCAGCTGAGTTTTGGATGAAGGAATCAGCTTCTATTATATGTCACTGAATCGGGAACTGACATTGAACTTGGTTAGTAATGAGTACGACAACCTAAAAAAGAAGGTTGAGAATCGATAAATTTTTATGACGCCGAAGTTAGACATTATATTCTTCCGAGAGTTTTGTCAATTTTGAAAGCATCTGCGATGAAACATGAGCATTGGTGCTATCAAGGCAATCTCTCGCTCTCCTCTACCTGAGCAAGCTAAATCGATCGTGAGTATCATAAATTCAAGACAAATTTTTATTACCTTCTGCTGTCGCTCACTCAGTTCTCCTCTTCCTGAATAATCAACGCGGAACAAGGCCATAATGCTGTCAACAATCTATGATGCAAGTAAGTAATTAGTTGAATTTGGGAAAATAATTTACCAAAAGACGAAAATCTTTGTCTTCCGCAAACCGAATAGAACATTCGTTAATCAATTCCATCTGGAGATCCAAATGATGAGGTCAGCGGAAAACCAAAGGCTTCTCTCTGACCTGGTGTTCGCTGTTGAATGCTCGGGCTTGAGGGAAAAAAAGTCAGATCATGTAGTTTTCCGTTGCACGTCCGAACCATATAAGATGTTCTCTAGAACCATGCTACCATCGACGCCAAAGCGATCTGCAATGGAGCGAATACGATCTGGCCTGAAAGTACCTGATAGAAAACTCATAGAATTCCCCAATCAGCCGAGAAATGCAAATGGTGGACAACCTTCCGTATCAATATAGGCGACCTTGCCTGAAGTTAGCTGCTAGTAAACTCATCCCCATCGCAGTTGCCATTACCTTTCCAGACGCACCGCCCATGTCTGGCGGAAGTTGTGTGACAACACTCATCGTATGCGCAAGCTGAGTTTTGCCAGTGCGAAATTCGCCATAGACTGTGAAGACCAAGAACCAGTTCAAGGTGGTACTGCATTGATGTGCTCGACCCTTACCCTCTGTTATGGATTGCGACATCAGACCGCCTGCGTCTTTGTTCAGGTACGAATTGGCGGTTCGGAGTATAGTTTAATACCTCCCAGAATGCCATCTACGGATTTGCTACCAGTGCTGATGATGTTGAGGCGTCTTCGTCTATCTTGTACCTCGACGCCAGTCGCAAACGACGAGCCCTTGAAAAGGTATGAGATGAAGGGTATTCAGCGACGTCGGAAGGCCCTGACCAGGATTTTGTGTGCCGCTTCCTATGCCAATTCTAAGTGAAGGCAGACGAGACGAATGGCCAGAGATGACCTTTATTTTTTCAACCTTTGCTTCTGACATGCCCTGTGCACGCGCAAATGTCATGACGGGCGCATATAGTCAAAGAAAGGCTACTTTGATTTTCAGTAACTGCCTTCGTGTCGTCATGTTGACTCCGGAAACGGTATTAATTGCTGCGGCCTGTAGACAGGCGTCCAGAGAAATAATCATGGGCGCAATCTGGGGAGCGGCTTGCCTTGAGCTTCAGTATGTCTTGAACATTGATGCCCTGCAGCGCATTGCTCAGCTATCCTAGCGAAGAAGATATGAAAGCGACCTACATGTTGCTGGAGCTCATCCACAGTGTCGAAGAAAGGTGACTATATGCGCTGTCGAGTGGCGTGAATTGCAAAGAATGGAGTGATAACTTGCCTCCAAGTCGTCTACGATGGGACTAACAGGACGAGAAGGGACTACGATGTTTGCGAAGGACGCGGCGAGGAGGCATAAGTGAAGTGAAGAGAAGAAGCAGGCTGGAGACTTGAAAAATAATGACAGGCTTATACTCCGATCACTGTCCATGCATATTATCATAGTTTACACAACATTATACTGTACATACCATCAGTCCTTGTCGAGCACCAGACCGCCTCTTCCTCTCCGTATTCTCTCTTCGAGTCCGCCTGAGCCACCAAAGACCTTCTTCTGTTCATGATTCAGGAAGTTGCCCATTCCTTTGCTCTTCGCTCGCTCCGCTCCTCTGCCTCAAGTTCTGCTTTCTCCTTCTCTAACAGTGCTGTCAATCTTTCTTGACGTTCGACAGTCATAGCAGACGCGTTCGCGGTCATGGCTGCTAATCGCGCGGCCCGATCATCAACCGAATTTCGCCTCTCAGACGTATCGTTGGTCAGCCTGCGGGGAAGAGGAGAGCGACTGCGTCTATCCCTGTGCCGGTACCGGTCTGCATAGGTAGCATCTTCAGCCCTCCGGCTTCCAGAACCGGACGCATGAAAGTCGTTGTGCCGACGATACAGATTATTGTCGTCAGACTCGTCGGAGCGAGGCCATTGGCTCCGCCCGTCGTCTATTCGATCGCGCCGCGCTGGGCTGCGAGAAGAGATGTAGCTGCGGCGCGGACTTGAATCGCGTCGATGTCGTCTAGAAGGCGACCTGGGGCGATAATCGTCACTGTCATTGTAGCGCGAACGACGCTCAGGAGAGCGAGATCGACGAGGGTGTGAATTCGGTGAGCGAGAAACACTCCTGAAGTCAGGACTCTCCGAATACCTGTCCTTCTCATGCTTGTGCTCATGTTTTCGCTTTTTTCGCTCCTCCTTCTCACGTCTTTTTTCTTCTTTGCTCCTTTTTGTCTTGACACCAGTCCGTTCTTGCAATTCTCGAGACGAAGGGGATTGGTCATCAGGGCATGATATGCAGCTTGCTCCTGCTGCTTGATAGCCAATAAGGGATCCTCTCGTATCTTCGCAGCTATATCGCGAACACTGTTGGCATTCTGTACGGCGATGAAATTTTTGTGAGAAGCGCCAATCTAGGGCCGGGGGCTAAGCATGAGTCAAGGACAGCAGTATCAATATACCTACCTTGGCATTCTCATCTCCTGTCAGAATTTTATCCACTCGCTTCTTACCGAGGAGGTAATCTTCGAGGTCATTTGGATTCTGACTCGTCCCTGTTGCTGGCGTAGTGTACATCCATTCCAACTTCTCTGTACGTTTTTTCCCCGTTTGCTCTTCTTGTAGACGCTGGAGCTCTTGGAGCTGTCGCTCCTCTTCCTTTTCCTTGCGAAGCTGTTCGAGTTTCTTTCTTTCCTCCAACTAGGCAGAATATATGAGCAACAAGAAATCATAAAGATAGACAACAGACATACGGCTTTCTTTTCCTCGAGCCACACCCGCTCCTGGTTTTTCAGCAGGAGCGGGTGCCAGGACTTCTTCATATTCAAGTCGCCTCCACCCATGTTTGCAACAAGTTGTCAGAAAATGAGAGGCGAAAAGGCAGGAAGATGGTGGGGTTGATTCAAGGTGAATTGATGACAAATGCAGAAATTGGCGTCGTGGATCACGTGATCCGTTGATCTGTCGAACAGCACGACGGCTGCGCGACTTTTTGAAACTTGGATGCTCTTTTTGGACGGTTCCTACATGAGTCTATGACCACGATCTTTTTTCCTGGGCATATAATTTTGTAGAAATCTATGTCCGGCAACAGCACAGGATACAGACCACTTGACACAGATGCGGATGTGGAGTCTGGGGGGCCCACAAATGCTGCGTGAGTTACTGTTCTTTCCCGGAATCACATTTCACTCCTACTCCAGTGCCAGGCCGACACGGTCCATGTACGCCCTTACACGGGATGAAATCATGAAAGGGCTAGCAAATCGCTTCGTGCACTCGAGAACATACATAGTTCTGTATCTCGGCATGGCTGCGCTTTCCGTCACAACGGTGGTGTTAAGCTTGAAGGATGGATGCCCCGCTTTGCCATTCTACATATTGGAAATCATCATCAATACGTCTATGATTCTTGAGGTTGGGATAAGATTTGTCGCATACGGAAAGGTGCGCTGCATAAAATCACTGTCAAGGCGTCCCTGACTCGCATGGGAAGCAATTCTGGAAATCGCCATTCAACGTTGTCGACCTGATATTGACAATATTCTGTGCTCTGACGTTGCTAGTTCTTGCGTTTGCCAAGTGTGGGACTGGGAGCAAAGAGGAGGAGATTCTGGACACGTTACTCCTGATCGCACGGAACGTACTTCAATTTGGCCGGCTGGCTGCTGTGATGAGGCAGTGAGTTAAATGATTCTCATGGTCGTGCGGTATGCTAATGTGTTGGGATGATGGGCGATCCAGGTCTGGACAATCTATTTTCTCCCAGCCTAAACCCATTGACATCAACGCTGCACGCTGGGCTGGCTTTACGGATTTGGATATTGATAGCGAAGAAGAGGAGGACGTGAGCCGTCCGCTGGTACGTGACCCTGTCATATTTGATGCTGGGACGGTGCAGACGCCGGGCACCGGGCACGCGAATGAGCGGTTTGGAGATATGCCTCACGCGGCTGCAGCAGCACGCGAGAGGGATACGCAAGACGTGTGGGCGGAGCTCGGGTAATGGTGGTACATAGATTACGGCTGCCATGTAATTTGATTTAATTCGTTTTCTGATTAGGAAGCCTTCCGATCTGGGCAGAGCATGGCGACCACACAAGACGCAGTATGTATGTGGCAGAAAAAAAAAAAAAAAGAATGCTTGCAACGAAGCCGCAACTTGCTCAGCAAAGCGTTGGCTGAGTACATTGGGCGGCGCCCTCGCTGTCGTGGACGGCGCTTATTGAAAGAGAGTGGAGCCGGCATCTGGGTCCGCAAAAGTCCGTAGGAAATCTGGTTTCCATGAGAGTTTGTTGAGTCTGCAAATGTATCTGCTGACCACTTGTTGAGCCATCTCTGCCCCTCATCCCTGTACTCCTCCTGTTACCTGTATTCGTTCCTTACTTTCCTTGTACTCTTTCTCTAATCGACACACCCTCTTTTCCTCTCTCTTTTTGTCCATGTCTTCTGCTTTCTCCTCTCGCCGCCATGAACCTTCCGCCAAGACGTGGTGGTCTTTTCCTTCCAAGGATCCCTCTGCCGGCCCCAGCACATCTCAGGGCTTGCGTGATGTCTCGCAGAAGGCATCCGACAGTCGCCCAAGTCGGGCCCTCTCAAGTTCAATACCTTCGCCTCTGCCATCGGGTTCAAGTCAAAAAAACAGCCTTCTCTCACCATCCAAGATCCTCCCATCCACTCTCGTCCAGTCCAGTCGCCTCAGCGAACAACAAATCGTGTCTCCGCCAAATCCGTCTCATCCGTACGTTCTCCGGCAGAGTCTCTTCCTCCTCGAACGCCCATGGACGACCACCGCAGCGGCCGTCAATCGGTCCTGACATTATCTGATGCGGACCCGTTTGCTGCTCGCAGCATTTCAGTGCCTCAGACTCCCGATGCAGTCTCCCTTTCCCTCTATTCCAACGCTCCTCTCCTGACTTTGTCGCATCCAAGCATCCTGACGCCTCCATTTACAATCGCGTCTCATACGCGTCGTCGTCCTCGCAGTCTCACTCTTACAATCATGACCTCTCGCCTTTGCAACCCGTTGCTCCGCTATGCCACCCTCTGACGTTCCTCGAGCCCGACTTCATTCAAAGTCAGTTTGTGAAATTTTGCTGCCTAGAGACATTTCTGATTCCCTCCACAGAAGGTCTATGGGTAATTTGCATCCGAAACAGGCACTTCGTGAATCGGACGATCTCTTGGCAGCCTTAGAAGACTTAGCGGTCGGGAAGGATGCTCCTATTTCTGTCACTTCCTCAAGAAGTCGAAGTAATTCAGTTCGTCAAGATTCCATTTCATCGCCTGTTCCGCATGCAACAGAAACATTTACAAAGCACGGTCTTTCTCGCCGGCCCACGAAGGTAGTCCCTGCGAGTCGCCGACCAACCAATCTTCTCTTGCTTCGCCTTCGCATGTCATCCTTCGCCAGGCATCTTTGTCACGGATCGGCTCTCCTCCGAGTGCCCCTCCACGGCAAGAGTTGCCGCCTCCTCCAGTCATCGAGTTCCATGCCCGAGATGATAATTCCGAGGTCGTTGGCAAGTCTACTGCGTCTACTTCGTCCTCGAGCTTGTCATTTGCGTCATCGGTCTCTTCACGTCGCGAAGCACAATCAAGCCAGTTGTTTACCTCTGCGTCGTCTGCACCTTCTCGGACATTGAAGAAAGCGCTTTCTCAACAATCTCTGGTGAAACGAGGACCACAACGTCCGTCATCACCCAGTCAGGCTCAGACGGCCGACAGGATCCATGGAAGCTGAAGCCTGCACATCATCCGACACCACCTGTCCCTTCCAACAGTGTGCACTTCCAAACATCCCCCACAACGAGCTCCTCACCCCTTGTGAGCAGAGGCGAGGTAGCGCAGGTGCCGTACCGCCAACAGGAAGGAAACGGCTATTCTCAGGCTCAAGCCTTCGTCGCCCCTCCACCTCACAATGTATCGTGTCCGCAGAAGAGGACACGCGCTCCATCTTCAGTGTGCGATCCGATTTTGAAATGGCTCCGTCCATCCTTGCGCCACTATCCCCCTCTGCTTCATCAACTTTCTGGGACGAACCTCTACCATCCAATAGCACTCAGCCCGCGTCGCATGAGTACACTCCTCAGCAGATCATGTCCCCCGCTGAAATGGCGGAAGTCGAGGCGAGCTTCGAGCGATCGCAGCGCAAAGACGTCTTTTCTCTCAACTCCACGGTTGCGAAACCTGTTGAGCAGGAGAGCCCGGTAGAACGTCCTAAGGCCCTTCCAAACGTGCCCAGCCGGAGCAGCTCGGTCACTGCAAAAGGTCTGAGCCCTCCTCCGAGGTCATCTTTGCGGCCTGCGACATCCCAAGGAAACGTGACAGTCAACCAGCGAGCTTCCGGCCCCCTCCCAATGATGACGAGCCTGCCGCCGCCGCCTCGACCTCGGCCGCGCCCTTCCTCCGCCAACGAGGCTGGCGAGCACGTGTCCTCCCTTCCCCCCCTCCCCGCAGGGCCATACATGGTCATACCTCTGTGGAGAAGACGTTTAATCGTCGATCGATCATGAAGAAACCCTCATTTCTGGAGATTGATGACGATTCTGACGAGACAGACGTCGATGACTCTGGAACACCTCTGAACGCTAGCTTCCTTGACCTGGCCAGGGAGTCTTTTGATACTGACAGAAGTATCATCGACTGAAATTTTTCCACGCTTTAAGCTTTCACCCTATATTTTCGATCCGTTTCCTCGTTTGTGATTGCTCATTAGTGTATAATACCTCTTGCTCTAAATTCGGTCCTTTCTACAGGAAATCATTACTTGTAGGTTGAATTATAGATTTACATGTTTCCGAGGAAATGGAAGAGAGCAAAGGAAAAAAAAAAACAAGATAGAGATCCTAATTACGAGTCATTTACTAATCCGTTTCATCAGTATGATAACCTGCGCGTCTCATCGCGCCTAGTCTGTGGCGAGCTGCGCCGAGTTCTTTCTCCAACTTGAGAATTTCCACTTGCTGTTCCATCTCGCGTCTCTTGAACTCAAGAACAGCCATATTCTTGTAATCGACATATTCTTCTTCCGTTTGTTTCGCCGACACAGCCTTAACTTGACGCACCAGCGCCTTGCATGCCTCCGTACAGCCTTCGCCGCAGCCTCAAGACGTTCCTGAGTCTTCGACATTAGATTTGCTTTGACACGGGATGCGGCCACGAGCTGCGCGGTGGCTCCAGCGACTTCATTCGAAGCCACGATGAGCTGTTCGAGTGAATGAGTGCCCATCAGCACACCGTCCGCACTTTCGATCAGAAGGTTAGTCGCAAATGCGACGGCCTTGGCTGCAGAGATGAGACCTTCCGTCCACCTGTTGTTGCGTTTGTAGAATTGCTGCGTGGTGCTGGACCCCTTGCCCTGCGCCACGATTTCTTGCTGTGAGGCCGTCGCAGCTTGGATAAGTCGTGCGATGGCGTTCGTAATGGCCATGGCAGCGGACAAGATAGAATCGTGCACCTGCAAATCCACAGCACTATAGCGGTGCGTGTCACGAGGCCGGGACATCAGCTCTTGTAGGCGTTGAGTTGCCCGCTCGATTGCTTGCGCTGCATTCGACATTTCTTGTTCGACGATATCGCCGATATCGCCATTAGCCCGCGCAAGAGCACCAGCTTTACCCTTGGGTATCAGGCCATCAACAACCTCCGACAACTGCGAAAGGGCGTTTCGAGCTTGGCTATTGTTCCTCATAGCCACTTCCTTTCTCTGCGATGGCTGCAGCAGATCGAGTTTGTAGGACTGAAGATTCTCAAAGAACCGGAGTCCGACATCTCCAGATATCTTGGCGACGTTGATGATCTTGTCAGCCGCATCATCGTCGCTTGCCAGACGAGTAATGCCTTTGGTGTTGATCAGCACGTCAGATAAAGACTGAGCGAGCTCGTTGGCGGATTTGATGACGTCGACGTGGTCTCCACCAACATCGCCACCAAGGTACAGGTTGTATATTGTCGCAAATTCGGTTGCGTTGTTTACTGCCTTTTCGATCATGGAAAGAGTGTACTCTGGCGTAGAGTTGATGTTTCCGGCCTGAGTTGGTGACTCAAGCTCGTAAATGGCGTCATCGATCTTCTGGACGCAAGCCTGAAGAATTGAATCTAGGAATAAGTGTAAACTACTGTTCGTGTGAAGAGAAAAGAATGCTTACCAATTATTTGGTTCAATTTCTTGCGATTGTCTAGGATGAGAGTGTCGATCTGGGCGTTCGTTGTTTCATCCACCAAACCCTGTGTCTATCATACACTGTAAGTAAAGTATCTGAAACAAGTTCCTGCAACACATACCTGCTGCGTTTCTGAAAGTTGGCGAATCGTGCTATCCATGCCTTCCTGCAGAATCATGATTTCCTGATCTTTCTCTTCTTTTAACCTCTCGGTGTCGGCCCTTGAGTCGTCTAGTTTTTGTAACAGGTCATCGATCTGCATTTGCTTCGCCTGAAACCTGTCATGTGAGAATCAAATGAATGGAGGACAACAACACGCACCCGTAGTGTGTCCTCGAGCTCGTTGAGTTGTCTGTTATATTTGTTCATGACTGTGGCGACCTCCGTGTTCTTTGAACGCGAAGAGTCTTCTGCTCTTTCGTTCGCGAAGCTTAATTCACGCCGTACTCGCTCAATCTCCTCCTTATGCGCAGATTTCTGTCGGTCTATGTCAAATCGGGCACGATCACGTTCACGGAGCATGTCAGCGAGTTCGATGTTCTTCGCTTTTAGATCCCTCTCCATACGTTCCATCTTGTCAATAGCTTCTTGCGCCGAATTAGCCTTGAGATGCATCTGCTTGAATTTAGATAGCATGTCGAGATGTTCCGTACGGAGCTGGGTATAGAGTTTGGCTAATGCTTCGTATTTATTCCGCCACAACGTAACTTGATCCTGAAGTTGTCTGATCATTGCATCCTTGGAATCCAATTGCGACTGGACGTTTGCAGTGATTCCATTGAATTCCGCCTCAAGAGTTTTGACTCGCTATCATACAGAACTAAGCAGAGACGTGACAAAATTGATGAGGGATACTGACTCTGTCGTACTGCTCTAAGAGGATTTGGTCACGTTCATACTGGCCGCGCATGGCAAGGAGCTCCCTTTCAAGTTCGTTCGTGTGCTGCTGGGCAGCTTGATTATTGTACATCATCTGCTGGGCCATCTGCTGCTGCAACAACTGTTCTTGAGCAAGGCGTTGTTGTTCTTCTTGTTCCTGTTGCCTCCTTTCGAATTCCAGTTGTTGTTGTTTCTGAAGTTCGGCCTGGCGGCGTTCTTCCGCTTCCCGAGCCGCCTGTAAGGCTGCCTGTTGGTCTTCATATTGCTTCAGCATGCGTGCTTGCTCATCAATCTCCGCAGCATTCGGGGATGGGGCGGCTGGGGGAGGTGTCGGTTGGGCCGTCTTTGGTCGAGCCGGAAGATCTGGCGTATCGCCAGGGTCCATGAGATTGGGAGGCTCCTGAAAAGGTTTAGTAATTAATCAAATTCTGCCACTGAAGACGTACTTGGCCCAACTTCGGAACGTTGATCAGCCCAGTAAGATATTTGAGATTTGAGCATTCGTAATAGAATCTTCTCAAATTATAGTGCTGAGAGGTATAACGCTGTCGCAACGGCTCCAGCGCATCGATATCGTTGGTCCCTATTGGACATCATAAGCCAGGAAATCTCATATACAGTCGTATAGGCCCTTACGGCGATACATTGCTCGCATCATGCTTGTGATAAATCTATAGATGCCCCAGCTTTCTTTGACGAGAGGCACCAGCGAGGAGATTCGACACTCGTTATTCATGGAATGCCTGAAGTGGGAAAAGACCAGCTTTTGGAATGAATCTATTTGATCCTGCAAACTCATGAGGTCAGAGATGGTTTCATAGCTAAAAAAAATGTGAGCTTTGAAAGAGGAAATGAATGAAGCAACTTACCCTTCGTTAGGGTCGTCTATCCCCTTTAGAGTGATGTACTCTTCGTACTCGAACAAACCATTGAATTCGGGTCGGAGACGATGGAATCTGAGTTTCGCTAGTATAAATTGGACGTAGGTCTTGATCAATGGACCGTAGCCTGGCAGACGGTGTGAAATTCAGAAAATGATTAGAGGCAAATGTTCCGAAACATACCCCTTTGACCATCCAGGCCCACCGTGCGTGCACAAGTCTCAAGCCATGCTGTCTGTCCGTGGGCTTCTTTGATTGTCTAGAAAACTTATGAGATCGGAGCTGCTGTGTTTGCAATAGACATGGCTACGCACAATGGGATGACCTTCTTGCAACACCTTGTGAACAGTGATCAGCGCCTTGAAAGTCTGCACTTCATCCGCTAGGATAGGTTGGACGCGAAGGCCGCTCCAGAAAGAAATTGATGAGTGATAATCCCAAGTGTATACTATGCATTCTGTGGAACGTTTTAGCTAAAGAACTAGCTGGCTGAATGGGAGGACAATACTTCGAACGTGCTTCTGCTTTGGCGCCGTCTCCTCAGGGCTGGTTGCTTTTTTGATATTGATCACCAGCTCATGCTCAGCCTTGTCCTTGTCTACGGGCGGGTTGGATAGTGGACCTCATCCTCCATGTCGAAGCCGGTTTGCCGCGGGCGTCCTCCACCACCGAACCTGCAAAAAAAACAGTTTAACACGTGGATGAACAGAAGACTGAACACATACATTGTTCCTGGTAGCCAGTCGAGTGAGGTGGAAGTGAATGGGACGCCTGAATAAAGAAAGTCAGTGGTCTTGGACCCGTGCGAAATTGGTCATACCTGGCGATGTTCCTCTCTCGACGCCTGCTGCTGCGCCCGGATCGAGCTGCGCGGTCAATACTTCGTCTACGGCCTCCGCATGGCTCGCAACCCACAAGATCTTTTTCTGGCGCAGGTCCGATCGCTCCAGTGTTCCAACAATCTACAAGCCGAAAAAGGAGCCTTGGATAACTCCCACAATAATCCTCGTCGGCATCATCCCGTTCTTTACATTCGCGCTCGGGACGTGGCAACTAAAACGATTGAAGTGGAAGGTTGACCTTATCGATGAGCTCGAGGAAAAACTCCAATTGCCCCCACTACGTTTACCGCCTCAAATAAAGTAAAAAAAACAAATCCTTACACTCAGTCAAAGGGCGTTTAGTGACACTCAAATTTAGCATATCCGCCATACCAGAGTTTGTATACCGCAAAGTCTTGGTAAAAGGGCGATGGGACCACTCTCACACTATCTTGCTCGTACCCAGAACGCGTGATGGCGTCCATGGCGCTCGCGTTGTAACGCCTTTGATTCGCGACAATGGATCGACAATCCTGGTTGACCGCGGATTCATTTCAAAGGAGTTTATGTCGAGTTCTTCATATCGACGAAATGAAGGAGAAGTTGAGGTTCTTGGCATGCTTCGCGTCTCCCAGCCTCGCAATATGTTTACACCCGACAATCATCCGGATGAAGGCAAATGGTATTGGACCGACGTGGACGCCATCGCCGAATACGCAGGCGGAGCACAGCGGGTGTTCAGCCTGTGTTCGTTGAACAGATATTCGGTGAGCCGGGTGAGATTGAGATTTGAATTGTATGGCCAAACGGATCCAACAGAAGGGCACCCTGGCGAAGCACATACTCTTTTGTCAAAAGGTATACCGGTCGGCCGTCCTGCAACTGTAGACTTGAGGAATGCACATCTGTCCTACGTTATTACTTGGTATATTTTCTCTGCATTTCAGTGAATGTCTGTGTTCATTTTATTTCCAGGTATGCCCTTTCCGGCCTGACGACATTCATGTTCGCCCGCCTTCTCCTTAACAGACAACGGTCTATCACGCGCAAACTCCCTCGGTATAATTAGATGCTCCGCTACATAGGATTAATCTACCCGTAATGGTTTCCAAATATCAGTGTTGGATTTCAGCGAGCTGAAAGACAGTACAATGCAATGTCGTACTCTTGGTGGAGTGCACTGTCACGTGTTTTTTTCAAAGACTCACAGCACGCCAAAAGGCAGTTTTGCAAGTTCTCGGTTAGAGTGCTTGCAAACTCATTTCTTGGCTTTCACTGTCATTCGACATTCATCTTGACAATGCACCATCCCTCATAGTCAGCATCATTTTTCGGCGCTTGACTATCTGAGCTGTCTTTCTGCCTTTCCTGACACCGTTTCTCCCATGACGAGTTCCAACGCTCTCCAGTCACCTACTGGTACATCCTCGAGGGATTCGCCAATGTACGCTCGTTCCGATGATTCCGCTTCTCTCGACGCAAAACTATATGACAAGAAGTTTCGTTTGAAACCGCATCGGACCTCTCTAGCCACTTCTCACTTTGAACGCGGTGGACTGCCAGACCAGCCGCAAGTTGGTGCTTCGATGAAAACCAGGCGCAGGGTCCATTCGGTAGAATTGCCGCCAATGTCAGACCCTTCCTACCAAACCGATCCGAGCTCATCTAGCCAACGAGGTCCCCGGAGGCACCGCGCTGTGGGCAGGATACAGGACTCGGCCACTTTTACCGATGAATATGATCTCTGTAAGGATTTCGCCTACTATCGCATTTCTTGCGTACTTAATGAAATTTATGAAAACACAGCCCAAGAAGGTGAGCAGCTATCACCTTGTCATTCTTTTTCTGAAAACCCCCCTCTCAAGATCCTATGATCCTACGTGATGTCCAGCGTGCTTTGACCTTGAAAAGCAAACGCGAGGCTCGCATGAAGCAGAGTGCCCCTCTCCCAGATGCCTTGGTCTTGTCGCCGATGATCATCAATCCACAACACACACTTTCACCGTTTCTACCTCCCATCACTCAAAAGGAAATTGCTTCTGCGGACGTCGATTTCAGCCCTCTGTCAGCGGCTCATCTCTTCATCCCGTACCGGCTTCATTAGACAACGGATTAACTCTTGATTGGAGTGGTTATTCATTCAATGACAGGGCAGGAAGCCGTTGGAAAGTATCTCCCGCAAAAAAGAGAGAGAAGGAAGCATCGCCTCCGTTAAACTTGATATTGGAGCGACAGACGAAGGCTTATTGCGGCATGTATCTGTGTTATAAGTCTCTCTTTCTATACTCTTCTAATAAGCGCAACCAGACAAGATAACTAAGCTCAAGACTATGCTATCTCCACATACCATACGGAAAGCTAAGCTCACGAGCCAACAGCTGCAACGGCGTTATGCCCTTGTGTATGGCGGATTGTCATCTGGGACACCCTTGAACATTGCAAAGGCGGCGCGCTGGTACGGTAGCCAGGAACCATAGTGAAGACGTCTCTTCGGAAGTCCGAACCTTTCACATGGCTGAAACATCTGGAAAAAGGCAACAAGGAGATCCCAGGCCCTACATCTTGGTATCTATCGGCGTTAATAGTTGAAGAATATCTCCGTTCAGATTTACAACGCGAGGTCCCGAAAGGAGTGGCCGAAGATTCTGTATCGGATGGCTTCAATGTTTTCAGCCAAATCTCTCGCTTTCCTCGTATGCCATCCACGTCCTCCCCTTCTTTGGAACAGCTTTCACCTACAAAACAAGTTTCCATCGAGGGCGCAGGCGTTTCCTTTGAACCTCTGAAGCATGCTCCGAGCTATCTGCAACGTGAAAATGACGAATCCCCTTACAATAGTCCTTACAGCGGGTCATTGAGCCTTAGTGGCTTCCAGGATATCTCTCCCTCGTACAAGAGCGATAAGGCCTCGCGACAACGGCGACCAACTATGTCGGCTTCCCCAAGTAGTAGTGAGGTTGCATCACTTCCTCATGAGCGAGCTAGAACGCAAAAGGAACATGTTGGCACGAAATCATCGGCCGCTGAGACCACGGCAGAGAACATGACCTTTGAACCTCAGGACCAAGGGGCATCTGAAGTCGGCTCAGCCCATGAAACAGGTCTTTTGAGCCCTCAAGATGTTCAAATATCTCACGCTCCTCTTTCTCGCTCTTCAACACTGATTTCCCATCCCGTTGCACATCGTGTATTTGAGCACAGACGTAGAGTGCGTTCGTATTGCCGTCCTCCATCACTTCGAGGTCAAGTAGCCAGGAGCGTAGCTGGGAAGCTCTGGATGAGAACGTGCATGCTCATAAGATTCGGTGCGTATCTATCCGATTATTCAAGTTCTGGCAAGGCTAATCGCTTTTTATCAGTCTCCTCGACCAAAGCATTGCATGCAACCACAGAATCCGTCAACTTTTGAACCGAGTATCCACGGATATCAAGGATTACGAATCCTCACAATCGACATCCGTAACGACGATCCTTGGCATGCCGTACAAAAGGCTTCCAAAGGAAGTAATAGAAGCCTTTGGGCATGACCCAGCCGCAGTTACGGGCGCCACTCGAAGATATCGTGGTTGGAGAGCGGTCGAGGACATAGATCATCGCCTTGTCCGTCAGAGACAAACCTTCATGACTTCCTCTTGGACAAGCTGCAAGAAGAATCGCCTTATGCGGCGTACTGGATGAGCCGATTGAATCGCTCCTGGAGATGTTGGAAAAGCTGGAATGCGACGCAACAGACATCAGCGAAAAAGCAATTGAGGTTGAGGATGCCTTGAGCAAGGTTCAAGCTCTACAGGCTGACGTCAAGAAGGATTACAACAGGACACTGTCTGAAACATCCCTTGTGTACCCAGAGGTATGCCGTTGACATTTGGAATGTTGGGGAGTCGCTAATCAGCACATCGTTCATCAGCTCTCGTATCTTGTTGCACTCGAGGAGAGCTACAAAGACCAATATCAACAGTTTTGGGAGTTCGGGATGGACACACTCACATTCCTTCTTGATACTGTCACGCCTTTCTGGAGGAATTACGGCAAACTCATTGGGGAAGACATTCGTGATTTTCTCATCATACCGCTGTATCGCAACGAGTTCACTGGAGAGTCAAAACGGTATCCGATCACAAGTCTGCCACGTCGTTCGCTTCGACATTGGCTGGGACTGGTTTTGTTCTTCATCTCCTGCCTTGTGGTCAACATTCTCCAGGCTCGTGCCGCCGTTTCCTCCACAGCCTACTACCGATTACCTATGATTCCCTACGAGGGAATCAGATGGACAGCCCTTCCTTTTTTCTGGGTTGGTATAATGATTCAATGGTGGGCCGTCGTGGTGGAGATTTTTGTTGTGCTGCTGCAGATAGGGGTTTTGATGTGGTGGATTGGATGGTCATTAAGCATATATAATTAGAGCAGTGAGGTTATTGTATCAGAATTTTGTCCGACCCCAACACATTTGCATGCATCGTAGTATTTATATGTAACATTATATACCAGTGACCCAGAAGACAACCTGCATACTTGATGCTTATTTTTACATTGCTCACGTATCATTGTGGGGCCGTCGAGTGTCGGTCCGAAATTTGCTGTGTCACGACGTACGGATTCGAGGGTGTCGCGGGCTTAATAGCTCGAGCGGACAAATCCGAGGAAGGTTGTGTGGAAGGTGCCCGACCTGAATCGACGCACGGTCGACAGAATCCTAGGACAATCATCAGATGGGAAATCAGACGCCCCAAAACCGATGGCTCACTTCCTCCTAATATTAGTGGTACATCTGTCTGGTTGCAGGATAAGCATCTTATCGGAAGTGGTGTTGTAGTCCCTCGAGCATCGGCCGTGCGGCGCCGCTTTGGCGGGGCGCGTTGAATAGCTGTGGCTCGATCTTCGTTCGCTGCGGCCTCCTTCTCCTGTTTCTTTTGCTGTCTCCTTCTAAGACGCGCCGCGGACGCCAAGTTGGGCTTGAGGGGCTTCATGTTGTAATTAGGCAAGACCGACTGCTCAACAAATAATGAAAGAGACGTGACAGGCGAGAAATACCAAATTCCTACATTTTGAAGCTGGTGGAGTAGCGATCCCTGCACAAGTTGATGACCAAGATATACTCTGGGGGGCGTTTTCTAGGAAATTATGTCAGTCAAGACAATGGAGAAGATAAAAGTAGAAATTCACCAAATCACATAATAGTCGGCGACTTTCAGATGCTTTCTCAGGGTTACCCATCCACCTAGAAAGACTATCCCATATAGCAAAGGAGGCCTTTTTCAGCGTGAAATTTACGACACGAGGCTTATCCGTACTCGGCGCATTCTCCGTTGATTCATCTGAAGATTGGGCCGGAGAAGGTGTAGTGATGAAAGGAAACCGGGCGAGCACAATGATCTCACACATACTATCGGAAGCTGCGGATATTCTCTTGCACATAACAGGTCCCCGCGGAAAGACGAATCGTTCGGATGAATTGTCGCGAAACTCGATGACGATGTCGAAGTCATTGACTGTTGAGGACGGAGAGGGATTTGATGGCGGAGGCTGGGCTGGCGGTAGCGACACCCTGTAATGCGACTGTGTCGATGCAGGAGTTTGTGGGGAAGTGTTATCTGTAGCCGCCAGAGATTGAATTAAGAGACCCAGGGTCTTGAGTTGGTCAGGACTCGCATTGCCAGCAGCTGCCAATTGCAACAGATTGGCGAGTATAGGGTTGGTCGAAGCGGCGGCATTGACCTGGCTGATGAGAGCCGGTGTAATCGTCGTGACGGTGTTTAATGAAGACAGCAATGGTGCAGATTGGTCGTCAGGGGGTCTAGGGGTCGAAGAGGCGCTCGGTGACACAGAATTCGATTGAGGTTGTGGTAAACTTGTGCTGCCATATTGAGTGACTGCTTGCCATGTACTGATGCTCGGACTCCTGTAAGAAGCGGTCTGAGGCGTTGGGACCTGTGGAAAAGCAGGCAGATAATGAACTTCGTAAACGACTGTTTCTTGAAAGATGTGGGGTCCGATCTCAAATGTGCATCTGCCTCGGTTTTGGATAGTATGCGGGGGAGGTACACGTTCGGGTGGCTTGTTACCCTTTCCCTTAGCCGAGAATATCGGAAAATTTGAATGTAGCCACTTGTCGCGCGCTATAGCATGTTCGTCAGCGAGACCAATGGCACAACAAGGTGGACGAACATTGGCGGAGTGAGGCGTGAACGACACAACTATAGCAGGGCGAGCTGAGCACAAAGATAGCGATAGAAAACTCTGAAACGGACCTCTGTGCTACAGAGAGCCTGGCAGCCTCGCCATCTAGAGGCTCTTCTGTCTCCCATGCGGGCGTTGGGCCTACAGGCAACTCGATGGTCGTCTGAGTCTGAGATGGTTGTTTGCTCATTTCTGTCTCTCGCCAAATCTGGAATTACTCTGTTACCCCTGGTGCTGACGTAACGATCATAGTTATTCCTCCTCCAAAATGCAGAACGCACACAAAGTGGTCATATGCGGCGCCGGTTTTCTAGGTCAAACAGGCCATTTATATTCACTGTGTCTTTAATCTTTTTATTACAGGCTCAAGCATTGCGCGAGTCCTGGCTCAGAGTGCCGAGCTCAACAGATGCATTCAAATCTCGTCGCGCAAACCGTCGAGGATTCACTCCTCTTTAATACCGCTCGTTTTGCGAGAGAAACTACTCCCTCCAGTCCCGCTCGATGTGACCAAACCAGAAACTCTGGCCCCTGCTTTTGAAGGTGCCAATGTCGTCATATCTTTAGTGGGCATCCTCCACGGCACTACCCAACAATTTGAAGACATACAGTGGAAAGGAGCCGAAAACGTCGCCAACGCAGCTAAAAACGCCGGGGCGCAGCTCATTCACTTTAGTGCCATAGGCGCCAATGAGAACAGCAATATACCATATTTCAGGACAAAAGGCTTGGCTGAGAAATCTGTCTTTAGAACCATACCATCCGCAACTATAATTCGTCCCAGCGTTGTATTTGGGCCGGAGGATGACTTTTTCAACGTACGTATAGACCAGCTTTGGGAAAATTAGCCCTTATTCACCGTATATGGGTCAAAGAGGTTCTCCAAATTGTCCAATACCTTCCTTGCCTTCCGGTCTTTGGCGGTGGCACATCCAAATTCCAACCAGTCTATGTTGATGACTTGGCGCGAGCCGTAGAGATCATAACCAGGAATGATCCCGAAATCCAAAAACTGGCGTCAGGAAAGATTATTGAAGCAGGAGGTCCCGAAGGTAATCGTTGCGTTTTGTTGGCATCTGCACCTAACCTGGACGGAATAAGTTTTTACATATCGCGAACTAATGCGACTGGTCTTGAAGTATAATGGGCGCTACCGGCCAATAATATCACTGCCTGTGCAGCTTGGGTTGTTCCAGGCTTCTATTCTGGAGAAACTGCCGCCTAGCCTGTTTACTGTTACGAGATCGCAGGTATCTACTTATACATCTCTCGACCTCAAAATTATTGTGACGCGTTGCCTTGTAGATTGAGCAGCTGCAGATGGATAACGTCGTTCGCTCAGGCGGCCCGAATTCAGTGTCATTCAAGGATTTGCTCGAAAAATATTCTGGTCCTTTGACGCCGGTGCGCGCCATCCTCCCTGGCTATCTTTGAACGAAGAGACACTCCTTCCACCGTTGTTGACCTTGGAGTTGTTGTGTCTTCGTCTGGCTGTCTGTCTCCACCGTTGTATTCCTGATTAACTGTAGAAATATCGAGTCCAATTATAAACTACTTGAGCCGAACTTGCCGACAGTCCATAAGGGCGTGTATGTCAGCAAATTCGGTAAACAAACCGACATGCGGCCTAGCATCTCCAGTCGCTGAACATTCTGAACTCCATCAATCACCACTTGGGTCATGGAGGAGAGTATAAATAAAGCATGATCGTCGCCTGTTCGCCTGTGCCCACGAGCCCTGCTGTCATGAACAAAACAAGGGAAGAAGACCCGTTGAAGAAAGAATCCCTCCACCCACAGAAGGAACCAGTCTTGGCCCACCCTAGTAATGGACCTGAAGCCCCCGTGACAACTAACCCCCCTTTCAGCATCTTCACCAAAGGCGAAAAATGGATAATAGTGACCTTGGCCTCCTTCGCAGGGTTGTTCAGGTATTTCTTTCTTGCAGTTCTACCTACGCATTGGCTGACCCAATTTTAGCCCACTATCTTCTAGCGTTTATCTTCCTGCCATTCCGAGGCTTGTAAACGTCTTCCACAAATCACAGAGCTAATCAACTTGACGGTGATCTGCCTTTGCTCTGCATTTTTTCGCCCGTAACATAAGTTTTTTTTTCCTTTTCCAAAGGTGACTATATACGTTATCATGCAAGGCATAGGTGACGTTGAACTGTCTACTTGCTCGTCTACTCCAAAAATAACATATTCATGAAGCCCCTATGGTGTGGGGCCCAGCTTCAGACCACATAGGGCGAAGACTCAGTCTCTGCAGTTGCTTGATTATACTGTCATTGACATGTGTTGGGCTAGCTTTAGTCCCTATTCACGATTATTGGCTTCTGCTGCTTCTGCGATGTCTACAAGCTGCAGGTTCTGCTAGCACAATTGCCATAGGTAGGCCAAGTAATGATTTGTTGCGGAGCGATTTTTGATCAACGACGACCTCGCCTTGATGCAGGAGCTGGCGTTATTGGTGATATCTCTACACGAGAAGAACGTGGAGGCTTCTTTGGTATTTTTACGCTCGGTCCAATGGTAAGAATGGCCATTCACATCAAAGATATGCACAGTGAATCACATGAGTATTAGATTGGCCCCTCTATCGGACCCGTGATTGGCGGCGCTCTTTCTGACGGCCTCGGTTGGAGGTATATACAGGATTTCAAGGAGATTTTTCAGACTATACTGACACGGCCTGCCTGCAGGTCCATCTTTTGGTTCCTTTGTATCGCCTCTTCCGTGTGTCTGGTGACCATGATCTTGCGCGTCCCACTCTTTGCTTCTTGTTCAGAAAACAATAAACAGACACTTTCAGATTTTTTCCAGAGACCTTGCGTGCCATGGTTGGAGACGGTAGCATCAGACCGCCGACTATATTCCAGCCTCTGTTGCCGGTTATAGGTCGACGAAAAATGACAAGCGCCGAACGACCACGCCTAAGCGGTGGCAGAACCCATTGCGCATCCTCACGTATAAAGACATCCTTATCCTACTAGGCATGAACGCAATTATTTGCGCGATATATTACGGGTTCATCGCGACTATGCCCACGCTTTTTACCGAAGCGTATCCTTTTCTCGACGAAACGAAGATAGGCTTGTGTTTTCTAGGAGTTGGCGGCGGCATGGCTATAGGCAGCAGCGCGAACGGGAAGTTTCTTGATTGGGAATATCGCAAGTTCAAATTAAAGGCAGTCCAGTCCCATAATACTAGTGAAGCGCTTCCGAACGACAGTTCACAAGAGGACGGTGTACCAGTGGAAAAGGTTAGTGTCGCCACCTTCTCGCTTGAGGATAATTGACGTCTGACGTGGAGTATCCAAGGCGCGATTACGTGCATTGCCTTTTCTCATCGTCGTGTTGATTGTTTGCTGTGTTGGATATGGCTGGTGTATAGAAAAGCGGGTTCATCTCGCTGTTCCGTTGATCATTCAGATCATAGGTCAGTCACTTAACGGTCCTCTTTAGCTTGATTTTATCGAACTAATGAGTCTTCCTCTCGCAGTCGGTTATATCTCTATCGCAGTGATGAATTCTTCACAAACGCTCATGATTGATCTGTTCCCTACACAAGGGTCTTCGGTGACTGGATGCGTAAGACCTCATAGTCAACGCAGTGATGTGCCATTGACCGCTTGTCATATTGCAGAATAATCTCATCCGTTGCCTTCTAAGCGCAGCGTTGGTGGCAGTGATAGACCCGATCATCAACGGCCTTGGAGTGGGGTGGACGTATGTGCTTCTTGGAGGCCTTAGTTTTCTTTCTATCCCGATGGTTTTCTGGTCGATCAAAGTCGGGCCAGAGTGTAGGAAGAAGCGGAGGGACGCGAGAAATCACTAAGGAATTCAGAATCCATACAATCATCTACATTTCGGACGTCTACCATCTAGTATGTAGCGGTGTCTTTCATTCCTAAGATGTCAATTTCTTGTTTGAAAGGAGGGTACTTCCGCCCAGCCACGTTCATACTGATTGGCAGCCTTAACCCTAACACCGAGCTCACGGGCAGCATAAAGTGGCCAATGAGGCATTCTGATGAGTTCCCGAGCCAAAAACACAACGTCTGCCTTGCCACCCTTCAGATAGCTCTCGGTCTTATGCGGATCGGTGATCAAGCCGACGGCTCCAATAGCAAGCGTAGGGTGAGCTTTCTTTAACGCCTCGGCGAAAGGTACCTAAGATGCACAATGTTTTAGCAGACCAAGATCGACTCGTTGGAAACTCGGGATACCTGATATCCATGTTCCAAGGGAATGCGTTGTTTGACCCAGTTCCCACCGGAACTACAGTCCACAAGATCGACACCAAGCTCCTTAAGGTGACCGACGAGGACTGTGCTTTGCTCGATGCCCCACTGCAACCACTGCCCGGACGCGTCCTTTTCTGGCCCTCAGCCCAGTCTGATGCACTAATGCGCACAAATAGAGGCTTGGACGGCCAGGCAGCACGACAGCTCTTGACGAGACGAAGCAGGAATCGCATGCGGTTTTCCAATGACTGGCCACCATATTCGTCAGTTCGTCGATTAGAAATTGGGAAAGAAACGAGTGTAGAAGATAACCATGGGCAGAATGGATTTCTATAAAATCGACTGATACAGATGAAATTTGACAATATCATAGGATATGGAGGCTCACACCCAGCTTTCTCACTTCGTTGGATGGCAGAGAGAAACGCATTTCGACGTATCGCATATCCTCCTGTGTCATCGGTTTCGGAATGGGATATGTCTCAGCGTATGGATTTCGCAAGGTCCGTACACTGGTGGACGTGGTGGTCAGATAACTTAGCGATCTCCGAGATAATCATTTACCATTGTTGGGCCATCCATTTTCATTCTCTTTGGCGGTACGAGAGTAACCTTGAGGAAGCTTGGCTTGCACCCAGGCGCATAAGTGGATGCTTTACGTCCAGCGTGCGCGAGCTGTATGCCAATTTTGGTTCCTTGGGCGTGACAAAAATTGACGATCCGTTTAAGGGGCTCGATCTGAGTGTCTGCCCATATTCCCTTTGGGGCGATGTCAGTCGATGGTATCAGGGTTATTGGCGGTTACATACTGCATCTTCAGGGGCTATTCTACCTTCTGGAACGACAGCAGATGCTTCCATGCAGATGGCCCCGACACCACGGGTAGCGAAACCCTTCAACACAGTTAATACCTGAAGGGACGGAAGTGGCGACATGCATACGCCGATATGCACTAGATGCCAGTCCGTGACATGCCCATTGTCAGCGCTGTATTGGCACATGGGGGACTATCCGACGCCATCTGTTGGCCACAGAAATATGCAAGAAGCGCGTTGTCAGCTCACAACAAATATTCTATTCTTGAAGATGGTATCGTGAATTGTGAGAGGCTTGAACAGCATGGGAGTATCAGATTCCTGTCAGCATCGGTGAACAGGGAAGCGTCTATCCTTGAATGGAAACGAACTGGTGCCAGGCTGGTTCCTATCGGAGGATCATTGAGAGGAAAGTATGAGTGAGCATCTGGGACATCCTTATTGATATTGAGGGACATTTGAGTATGGATGAGTGGAAGAGGCGTCGTGATATGAGAAAATCAGTCTGGTCACATGATGATGTCATCCATCTCCCACTCTGAACGACCATGTCATTGTTACCCAGCGTGTTGCTCGATAATCTCCAACTCATCGAACCCGATGCCCATTTTACCGTGACGCTGCCAAAGGTCAGATCCTCGTCAGGGCAAGTCTACTTCGTGAAGCTCGGATCTACCTCAGAGCAAGAACAATACGCTGGTGAGGTGGAGTCGCTGAACGCCATCCGTGCCGCTGCACCAGGCCTAGCACCCCGAGTCTTTGCCTCGGGAGTAGATGCTTGTGGAAAACCATACTTCATATCGGAGTACAAAGACCTGTCACGCCTTACCTATGATACCAGCCAGGTCTTAGCGAAACGACTTGCTAGTGAATTACACACTTACTCTTCACCACATGGATTCGGATTTCGCATTCCGACCTTCTGTGGTGCAACCAGGTTGGAAAATGGCTGGTTCAATACCTGGGAAGAGTGTTTCAGCACATTACTGGGCAGCTTGGCTGACCGTTTGGCTCGATTCGGTTCTTATGATGACCTTTGCAAGAAAGTATCAGATGTCAGAGCACGGTATGCAGTCTGGGATGATTGATGTTTTCGTACATCACTAATATGGGAATTTCAGAGTAGTGCCCAAACTTTTGGGTGAGAGGTATCAGGACGCTGTAATGCAACTCGGTGACCTGCTCTCTTAGGACCCTTGAACATCAAACCAGTTCTTCTCCACGGAGACCTATGGGTGAGCCTCCAGAATAATTGCAATGGTGACCTTGAGACTGAAGTAAAGGTAGAGCGGAAATGTTGGGACTGATCGCTTGACAGGACAACCTATCATATTCGACCCTTCATCATTTTATGGTCATAATGAAGCAGAGTGAGTCGCCATGTGACCATTAGCAACGCCAATGACGATGGATATGTTACATAGCCTTGCTATTGCCAGAATATTTGGAGGCTTCCCAGAGACTTTCTTCTCAGCATATCACTCATACCTGCCCAAGTCAGAGCCAGTTGAGGAATACGATCTTAGAGGTCACTTATATGAACTGTTTCACTACCTGAATCATACACTGCTCTTCGGGGTGTGTGTTTCTTTGAAATCATATCATGGAGTGTCGGCGCTGATGCATTCTGGACACAGGGCGGATATGCAGCTAGCGCAAGTAGAGTAGCGACGGGTCTATTGAAGTCCATGTAATAAATATAGACAAATATTGACCATGGAGTGTACCATCAATAAAAACAAATAATGATTGCTAATAGGCTGTAAATTCAACTCGGGCAGCCTTCGCGCTTGCCAACGACGACTCGTTCCTGGAGATATCGAGTTTCGCGAACATCATGAGCCAAGGTATTTATGAAATGCTCAGGTCGTGCGGACACTGTCTAAACGCTCGTAATTGAGACTTCGATGCTACCCAAGACCCCTACTCTTACGATGATCCGAATTTCGGAATGGAGGATGATGATGAAAGTTACGAAGAAATAACACAAGAAGACTGCTGGACCGTCATATCTAGTTTCTTCGACCAGAAAGGTCTTGTTCGGCAACAACTGGATTCCTTTGACGAATTCGTACAAAATACCATGCAAGAATTAGTCGACGAGAACTCAGATTTAATTTTGGACCAGGCGGACCAACATACTGGCCATGCCGCAGATATCACGCGACGTTACGAGATTAAATTTGGGCAGATATACCTTTCCCGACCGACGGTAACTGAAGCGGATGGTTCAGTCGTCCCCGTATTTCCGCAAGAAGCGAGACTCCGAAATTTGACGTACTCTGCGCCGCTCTACATTGAAATGAAGAAACGCGTTCTGGTCGGTCGGGAGAACATGGACGTTCCTGGTGACACGGTATGGGAACCTGAGCACGAAGAGAGTCCTGATGACACAACGAAAGTGTGGATAGGCAAGGTATGAATCCGTTTAGTTGAACCGCCGACCGATGGTCACTCAACGTTCATCAGGTACCTATCATGCTTCGTTCGACGTTCTGTATTCTTCGGGATCTGCAGGACCAGGATCTCTATGATCTCAACGAGTGTCCCTATGACTCTGGTGGTTATTTCATCATTAATGGCTCCGAGAAAGTCCTCATCGCTCAAGAGCGTATGGCGACGAACCACGTCTACGTCTTTGCAAAAGCTCAACCTTCACCTATCAATTTCCTGGCCGAAATCCGGAGTGCCGTAGAGAAGGGCGGAAAGACGATCAGCCAATTCCAAGTGAAAATGTTTCACCGAAACCAGGAGCGCTCAGTAAGCATACATGCGATCTCCTCAGCGTTCTCTTTCTCATGCATGGCAGCTCGGAAATGTCATGAAAGCTACCATCCCATACATCAAAGTTGACATCCCAATTTGGGTTGTATTTCGGGGCCTTGGGGTCATTTCCGATCGGGATATTCTTGAGCATATATGCTACGACATGCAGGATGCGCAAATGCTTGAGATGCTCAAGCCATGTATCGACGACGGCTTTGTGATACAGGATCGGGAGGTAGCGTTGGATTTCATCGGAAACCGTGGAACAACGACAGGTCTCTCGAGGGAGCGCCGCATAAGATACGCCCAGGAGATTCTGCAGAAGGAGATGTTACCCCATGTCTCCATGTCGGAGGGGTCTGAATCGAAGAAGGCTTATTTCTTTGGGTATATGATCCATCGATTGCTCTTAGCGGCCCTTGAGCGACGGGAACTCGACGACCGTGATCACTTTGGGAAGAAACGTCTTGACCTGGCCGGTCCCTTACTGGCCAACTTGTTCCGGATGCTTTTCCGCAAACTCACCAAGGACGTCTACCGATATCTTCAAAAGGTGAGCAGTGAGTTTATGTTTCGGGGACTACGGACCTTATCGCTATCATAAATTTAGTGTGTTGAGACGCACAAAGAATTCAATCTTTCCTTGGCTGTGAAACATCAAACCATCACGAATGGGCTGAAATACTCCTTGGCTACTGGCAATTGGGGCGACCAGAAGAAATCGATGTCTTCCAAAGCAGGCGTGTCTCAAGTGCTGAACCGCTATACGTATGCGTCAACATTGTCCCACCTCAGGCGGTGCAATACACCGCTCGGACGTGAAGGAAAGATTGCGAAACCGCGTCAGCTACATAACACACATTGGGGCATGGTTTGCCCTGCGGAAACACCAGAAGGACAAGCTTGTGGTCTGGTCAAAAATTTGGCGCTAATGGCCTGCATCTCCGTGGGATCATATTCTGCCCCGTCATTGAATTCCTAGAGGAATGGGGTCTAGAATCTCTTGAAGAAAACGCGAACTCTACGACTCCTTGCACTAAAGTTTTTGTCAACGGCGTTTGGATGGGGGTGCACCGCGACCCTGCGAACCTCGTCAAGACCATCAAGAAGTTGCGGCGAAAGGACGATATCAGTCCTGAGGTTTCCGTCGTGCGCGACATCCGCGAGAAGGAGCTGCGTCTGTACACTGACGCTGGACGCGTGTGTCGACCGCTGTTCATTGTGGAGAACCAACAGTTAGTCCTTCAAAAGAAACACATTCGGTGGCTCAATAATGGTTATAATGACGACGGTGACGAGTACAAGTGGGAGTCACTCGTCAAAGGTGGTATCGTTGAGTTGTTGGATGCGGAAGAGGAGGAAACGGTCATGATCTCGATGACGCCGGAAGACCTAGAGAACTCCAGGTTGGTGCAGAGGGGCATAGACCCTCATGCAAACGACGGAGAGTTTGACCCAGCTGCCCGACTCAAAGCCGGTACTAATTCTCACACGTGGACGCATTGCGAGATTCATCCCAGTATGATTCTGGGCATATGTGCCAGCATCATTCCATTCCCCGATCATAACCAGGTGAGTTTCGTGTTAATGCGGAATTTCACATGCTAACTTGGAACAGTCACCTCGTAACACTTACCAATCAGCCATGGGTAAACAGGCGATGGGAATATTCTTGACAAATTTCCTGATTCGCATGGATACAATGGCAAACATCCTCTACTACCCTCAAAAACCTCTGGCGACGACGCGTTCCATGGAGTATCTGAAGTTCCGAGAGCTTCCAGCCGGACAAAATGCCATCGTTGCGATCCTTTGCTACAGTGGTTATAACCAGGAAGATTCGGTCATCATGAACCAAAGCTCAATCGACCGTGGCTTATTCCGGAGTATTTATTACCGCAGCTATATGGATTTGGAAAAAAAGAGCGGTATCCAACAGCTGGAGGAGTTTGAGAAACCATCTAGGGATACTACGTTGCGTATGAAACACGGCACATATGACAAGCTCGAGGATGATGGCTTGATCGCTCCTGGCACCGGTGTCACAGGCGAAGACATCATTATTGGCAAAACCGCTCCGATTCCGCCAGACAGCGAAGAACTGGGTCAGCGTACAAGGATGCACACTCGTCGAGATGTTTCTACTCCACTGAAGAGCACGGAAAGTGGGATCGTTGATCAAGTACTGATCACCACGAATTCTGAAGGACAGAAATTCGTCAAAGTTCGCGTGCGATCGACCCGAATTCCTCAAATAGGAGATAAATTCGCCTCACGTCACGGCCAGAAGGGAACGATTGGTATCACCTATCGGCAGGAGGACATGCCTTTCACAGCGGAAGGTATTGTTCCCGATATCATCATCAATCCACACGCCATTCCTTCCCGTATGACTATCGGACACTTGGTTGAAGCCTTGCTCTCCAAGGTGGCCACGCTCATCGGGAACGAGGGTGATGCTACCCCATTCACGGATCTCACCGTTGAATCTGTTTCGACCTTCTTGAGGCAGAAGGGTTATCAGTCTCGTGGCCTCGAGGTGATGTATCATGGCCATACAGGACGTAAACTCCAAGCGCAGGTTTACCTTGGTCCGACGTACTACCAACGTCTCAAACACATGGTAGATGACAAGATACATTCAAGAGCCAGAGGGCCCGTCCAAATTCTGACCAGACAACCTGTCGAAGGTCGTAGCCGTGATGGTGGTTTGCGTTTTGGAGAGATGGAGCGTGATTGTATGATTTCTCACGGCATCGCGGGCTTCTTGAAGGAGAGACTTTTCGAAGCAAGTGATGCATATCGATTGCATGTTTGTGACATGTGGGTCACAACCTCTAGCTGTTGATTTAAATCTGAAACTCTATTCGCAACAGATGCGGTCTGACTGCGATAGCGAATCTCGTGCGTTTTTTCGTCCATCTTAGAAATATGCTTACCTTACTTTTCTCCTTTTCGTTCAGAAAAAGCAGAGTTTCGAGGTACGTAGATAAGCAGCCAGACTTATGCTTCTTACTAACATTCCTGGTTAGTGTCGTGCTTGCAAAAACAAGACGGCCTGCTCGCAGCTTTACATCCCATATGCTGCCAAACTCTTGTTCCAGGCGAGTATGCCTCAGGTTGGTTTCTTCAGTGGTCTGACATGTTGTTAGGAGTTGCAAAGTATGAACATCGCCGCTCGCTATATACGGTCTCTTCTGGTCGCATTCGGGACTAGTCTTTCTTTTCATTGGGTGTTTCCTTCTGCTGCTAGATCTCTGTATTAAAGTAATGACTATATTATATTTTCGTTGTGTCATCTAATCGTTCGAGATCGCGAACCGCCCATCAAACCTTGACGTTCACTGTCGGGACCTTGATTTTCACCGGATAGGCGATGTTTCCGTACATGATGACCTTCATCTTCATTGTCGGTTGCTGGATCGTCGCCAATCTCGAACACAACCTCGTTGTCAGCAACAGTTCCGTGGTCTCTGCCGACGAGTGTTTCGTCATCATCATCCCTATGCCGAGTGTCAAAGATTCCAAATCATAGTCCTGGCATCTGTTTCGTCCTGTGCCAATTCTTCCGACATCGCTAACGTAGATAAGGAATGAAAGTTAGTGGAACCAAGACCGTGAGAATGAGGTGACTGATCTTCTGTTATTGGCCGTCGGTCGCCACAAGAATGCGATAGAAGCGAAAGTGACCAGGTATAATAATGCCAACCAGCCATCCAGCAGCCACCAACGAACACGCCATGTCTTTGCTGCGTAATCTGTCATCCGTCCTTTGTTAGTCTGCCCTGTACAAGTAATGAGGCTCCACCTTCAGCGAAACGTCCGGAAAAAGACATTGATGACACAACGAAGAAGATAGCAATGACCAGTACGCAAAGATTAAGATGTAGTAAGGCGCTGGAACATTTGAGCTTGTAATGCTGCTTGCGAGATCGGAGCTCCGCAATCGTAGCTACAAATGCTGTCAGATGAAGCAAACTCATAAATCCGAAAATCGAACCATTCAACGAATACATGATCCAAGCAGAAATCCACTTAGCGTGAAAGCAAGGGGAATGACAAAAAGAAGTAGAACAAGAGCAGAGGTGGACTCTAGTTCCAGTTCGACAATGCCGACGGCGTATAATACTGCGCTTACGATTAAGCAGCGATCACATATTTATGGTCTAGCACTCACTGCCAAATATGAAGTGAGCACCAGCGAGGACTTGACATCTTAACATTGTTCGGCCAAGGGACTCGCGGAAAACACTAAGACCCAAGGACACCACGAGCAACATGAAAAAGGACATTGAATTGCGCGCAGCGTCCAAATTGCAACTGAATAGGACAATGAATATTGTGAATCCTCGAGATATAGGCAGCATACCAACAATAAGGAAAACTGTCGACGCCGTATTTTTTCCGTGAGCATTGAGGTATCTATAGTATCCTGTCGACATATAAGCTCCAGCTAGAAATGGACTCGTGGCAAAAACCCACCCCAATTGGCGAACATTTCTATAACAAGAAGAGCAACAAGTCCAGAAAGATAATACTGAATATGAATGCACTTCGAATGTTAATGCAAACATAGAAGATATGCAGATCTTACTTGAATTGGCAGTATTTCATGCATATGTCGGTAGCAAAGCCAGCCCATGCACCCCGAATGCCGTGTAAATCAGGAAAATCACAAAGTAAAACTAGGCAATGTTATCTCAGCCATAGCGAGAACTTTGTAATCTTACGTTAACTTTGGGGTAGTCGGTAGCTGGCAGTTTCCCATTGAAAGCATTTTTGAACAGGATCCGACCAGAGTATGATGGGTGAAAAGGCACGTCGGTAGGAGCACGGCCTCCAGGACTCTTGCACTGTTACAGGGACTGCGGCTATGATGGATCGGATTAAGCACATTGTCTGTAACATTACCAAACGTACCAACACATAATATCCCGTCTTCTTAACCGAATAATGTATGGGGTCGTGGTAGGGATACACACCGGTGTGTGCTTCTCCGATATTTTGTCTCGGTATAGGGTGACCATAACTTGCGCTAACCGTACGGCGCCACGAGAAGTGTAGTTACTGGAAGGAGGCGTCGGGTTCCCTCGGTTGTTCCAAAAGCCTCTCGACGAAGACTGATTCGCCGGAAGTTCTAGTCTTGCGGACCAGAAACTAGTGTCTTTGATATCCTTTCCTTCAGGAAGGTCCAAGATGAAATGACCCAGTTCGCTCTTGTACAGAAGCCTCTGTTACCGCTCGGGCGGTGCAGACATACGTCTTCTAACCATAGCATGAGGAAAAAACGAGAAGCTGCGCCTCACTCTGGCTCACGGGCAGATAGTCATCATCAGGATTCGTGACCTTCCCAAGATATTTTGCATCGGCCCATTCATAGATGACCACAGCTAGCTGACCTTGAGAAGTTTGATCAAAAGTGACTTTCGGAGATGCAGGTTAATGTAGCGTCGAGAACGGTGAAGAGCACACGGTACCATTGATATAGGTCGAGCGACCAGTCCACATCCCGCTGCAGACCTGACGCGAATAGTCTGGTATACGTTCAGCGCACGAATTGGATGAAACAAGCAATATGCATACCTGTATCGCGTATCTCGACCTCGTACGCAAAACATGAATGGACGAACAAGAGGAACCAGAAGACGAATTTCAAGACGGCAGACACCATGGCGGCCTGCGACAAATGCTTTGTTTGTCTGTGTTTTGAATGGAGAGCGTCAGGTTTCCGTGACGCAACTGCTTTCGCCGCTCGTCGCTCAAGCCGCTCACCGCTATGCTCGGAGACGACGAAGATGTGTTCGACAGCATCACCTGGGAGACCCCATCGGAACCGTACCATAATACCGAACAGACTCCGACTGGCCCTGGTTTCAAGCAAAGCACCGTAGAAAGTGGTGGTCCTCACGACCCTAAGTGGGAAGGATTCCTCATCACAACGGTGAAAGACCCAGTCAAGGAGCTGGCAGAAACGAAGGACGCATACGTCTCCTATCTGATACAGGCACAGGTAAATATCAGATGTTCGTAATTTCGCTGGAGGGTTAACTTATCTCCCCTCGAACTAGACCAACCTACCTATTTTCTCGACACCGAATCCATCTGCCCGCAGAAGATTCCAGGATTTTGTTTTTCTACGCGAAAATCTTGCTCGAGACTTTCCAGCATGCGTAGTCCCAGCATTGCCTGACAAACACCGGTTAGGTTGGTGTCATCAATTCATTCGCTGCCTCCTGTTCCGAACGTAAGCACGCAGAATATATAACAGGGGACCGTTTCAGTCCGGAATTCTTGGAAAGAAGGAGACAAGAGTGCGTCGTACATTCTTGTTCATCAATTTCCCATGCGCTGAGTCGTCTCTTGACAGATTGCACAGATTTTTGCAACGAGTGTCGCGGCACCCAACCTTACAAAGGAGCACCCTTGTACGCGCCTTCATAGAATCTACGGAATGGGTACGTGGACTTAAAAATGCCATGTCTTCATGTATTCATTTAAGAGTTTAAGCATGTTTTCATGCATCAACATAGCGCTCATCCTCCCGGGCCCGAACCTTCCCCCGGCATTATTGACAACATATCTGACACATTATTGAACGCTTTCGCTCGGGTTAGGAAGCCGGACGAGCGCTTCTTGGTCATGCGGGAGAATGTCGACAAATTCGAAGAGGGTCTAGTGATTACCGAGCGGCTTTACAACCGAGTAAGGGGGAGGACGAGCGGTGAGTACTGGTATCCGCGGATGCCATTAATCTGGCCGAATTCTGTTGTTCTGAGACTAACAGATGGCGGTTCGGAATCTGGTCAAGACCTTACGGCTGATTACCATGACTTGGCTGTCGCCGTTCAAGGTCTAGGATTCCTTGAATCAGGTATCACGGATCCCCTAAACCACTTTTCCAATACGTTGCTGGAATTTTCTGCTCTTCTGCGGCACAAAGTGAATTCACTTGAGATCAGAATCGCCCTGCACACTCAACATTCTTTTTTTAAGACCCAAACAACAACCGATCCCTTACTGCAACACCTTCATTCACTCCTCACATACTCGCATGCCAATCGCGCCGTATTGAAGCTTGTGACCAAAAACAGCTTGACTTCGAGGAATTGTCGGACTATCTATCAGGCGTCACCGCTGAGCGAGACCGGTTAGCCGCGGTCATAAATGGACATGCTGGTAGTACGGGCCTGGGATTGGGAGCGTATATTAAGGATCGAGTCGATGCTATTCGTGGAGCAGACGATGATCGTAGTCGAGTGGAGAAAATGCGCAAGCTGGACGTCAAGATCAAAGAGGTTTGTGGATTCCTTGCGGCCGTCAATGATGCGTCGACTCAGATGCCTTTCATACAGTTACAAGACGCCGTTACCACCGCACATGAGACTTCAGACGCTTTCAGTGACGAGACGCTTCACGAACAAGCAATCTTTCAATACGCTAAGGAGGCAGAAATGAAGGAAATGCTCGAGAACTTGGCAGATGGGGAGATAGAATTTTACAAAGCAGTATGCTTCAGACACGAAAAACAGCTTCTAAACTAATCTACCGTTTAGGCAATGGAGGAATGGGAAAGAGTGATACCAGTCATCCAACGCATACGAGTTGATGTCTAGCCCTTTGCTAGGCATCCACCTGTCAGGCGTTTGAACGTTGTCCGACATTCGCCAGCCTCCTGTGCGTATCAGCCCTATATCTATTTAAACACTATTCTCGGGATCTTTTGCCTTGGTTTTCGGAGTGGTTTTCTTTTTATTAGCTCCTTCACCCTGAAGCTTTACTGGCGACTCTTGGACCGCCAAGGAAAGCTCATGGAAGATGTACTTTCAATCAATTATTTTATAGCTTGCCATGAATAATGACTCACGTTGATAATACCCGTATTTAATGCGCGAATCATATAAAGTTCGGCAGAATCTGGTGTTCCAGGAGTTGTATGTTGGGTGTCGGCCGGTATCCAAGGTGGAGGACCCTGCCAGATGGCGGAGTCACATTCATTGGTTGTTCGAGTCTAGCGTAGCAGTACGTACGTTTGAGTCTTGAGGCGCCAGAGGTTTCGCATTATCTTTAAGTTCAATGATAATCCCAAATGACGGGTCATCTTGGGGGAACAATAGAGCTGGCAGATTTGGATTATCCTGGAAAACGCACCATCAGATTTCAGCTGGCCCAGCTGAGACTCCATCATGCTGAGCTTGATGAGAAACGCGCGAAAGTATTGTCCAAGGGCTTCTGCAGACATGGCCTCTTCGATGCTGCATGGATCTCCCCGTTAAGAAGGCGTCACTGACAAACGTTGGCGAAACCTACCCTGTATCCTTGTTGAAAGGTTCTACCTCAATCATGTTCTCGACTGCGAAGATATATCGCTCCAAAGGAACTTGGTCCTTGTTCTTGACCACGATCACGATCTTATCTACCCTTCCCTTCAGCAGAAGTGACCAGCATCGTTCAGTTTCGTTGACATTCACAGTGACTAGATAAATCGAGCTCACAAGAGCGAGTTCTTCTCCAACAGCCTTGACTGCGCCTGAGATGTACTCGTTCAAGGCAGGGTGTCGGGACTGGAAAACGGGCGTGTCGTATTTCTTACGACGGATAAAAAGCTCTGCTGGGTAGACTTGGCGAACATAAAGAATCTGATGGATGGCAACTTCCACTGCAACCCAGGCTGAGCATTGCTTGAACAAAGCTAGGGCGCCACACACGCACAGAACTCTGTCACCCCCCGGATGGTTTCTGTGGGGCGACGGATGAAGGCCCGTGGCCCAAGATAATAGTCGGATGCCGCTTACGGTTATACGTCAGTGGGTTTGCCATGGCTCCCTCCAACAAGATTCGTGTTGAACCGCGGGAAAGGTTTATCCTCTCGCTTTGTTTTGACGGCTGAAAGGAACGAAAGTTCAGTCGCTCAGAATTAGAAGTTGACGTTGATATCGCATCGTGAGGTCGGAATTATCCCTTGGAATGGGGATTGGTATAATTAAGAATCGTTGTAAATTAGTGTACACTCTAGTGACATCCTGCCTTCAACCTAGACCAAGTAAGGAATACGAAGCGCGTGGAGCTTATATACTCGGGCACATCCTGAAAAGACAGGTCAACGGTCGGATAATCTCGAACATGACGATTGAATTACCAATCGTATTTGACCATTTCGTCGATGTTTACAACAGCCGATGAAATGAAGGAGCGTGCTTCGACCCAGACCCAGACCTGAAAGAAAGTGAGCAACAAAGCACTAGGACTAATTGCCGCACGCTTGCCTTCAACAACGCTCCAAGATTACTTGATGGGAGATTCATGTTCATGGACTCCCTTGTCGCCATTTGCCCACCAAGTTGCCTCAGTATTGGCAGAGAGCTGGCGAACAAATCAAGACCTGGATCAAGCTGTCTGCCGATGCCTTCCAATAACAATATGGAAGAACAGTATTAATAAAATCGCCTTCCATCTTGACGTGATGTACGCGAACAGCGCGCAGCACCTCCGTTAACAAATCCGAAATTTTGATTTGCCCGAGAGAAAAGGTCTTGCGTTTGACGCTCAGGATGAGATGTTGCATCTTCAGCGCGAATGTCTCTGAATCAAGTGCAAGCTCGGGAGAACGCGAACGTTCGACCATCAGTTGCCCAGCGCGGTATCCATCAAATTCCGCTACCGCGCGAAAGAGATCGAGAAAGTTGCGACGATTAGCAGCATCCAGCGTGGTGGCGAGTCCTGCGTCAATGAAGACGACCTCTGGAATGTACCCGGCATGGTTCAACAATTCTAGTTCTGACCGCCAAGCATCTGGAGCACCAGATAGCTTCCGCAAAGAGTCAACTATTTCGTCAGATTCATTGGCTTGTCGAGCGGCGAGGACACGTAGCGCATTTGATTCATCGACATCGTCGTTGCGGTGTCGATACGCGGTATAAGCATTTTTGAGCAGTAGCTCAGTGGAAAGAGGTTTGTTGAATTTGATCATGATGTTGCCGGGATGCAGATCGGAGTGAACGAAATTGTCTAGCAAGAGCATGTTCTAAGAACCTCGTGAATACCTAGATGAGGGCAAAATGCAAGCAACTCACTAGGAACGCATCAAGACCGATGGTCGCAATCTGTTCGTCGTACGGACCGCCCCCATTTTTGAGGAAGAATTCTAGAGGAAGGGCATTTTCAAATTCTTCCACCAACAGGTCCTTGGTCGACCATATCTGGAGGGGACGGGGGAAAGTGACGGGAACTTTGCGATGCGTAAAATTGTTTTCAAAAATAAGAAGGTTGTCGGCTTCATGACGCAGGTCTAGCTGCGAAAACATCATTTTACCGAAGACGGCGACTTCCTCGGGCAAAGATATCCACTTCATGCCAGGAAAGAGAGATATGAATTTTGCGAAGAAAGACATGATGGCCAGGTCCCGGGAAATCATTTTTTCAACGCGGGGATGAAGGACCTTGAGGGCAACAGAGGCTGACGGAACAGTAGGAAGAGGTTCTTGGAGAATTGCAGGTGTAATGGCTGTTTTGGGCTTTTTTCGGGATTTCCGAGGACCAAGATACGAGGGAGGGATGAGATCTTTCTTCAGCGTTGCGCGTACACCTGGGATGACCGATGGTTCATACGACCTGAATCATTTACACATAGAGAAACTAACCTGAGCTATAGCGCCAGTGCCAATGGGAGTTTCGTCGAACTCTTCGAATACATCATCAAAAGGCCGCTGGAACACGGCTTCAACGACGTGTTTGGTGTGCTCAATTGAATGAGGCTTGCCCTGTGAGTGGAGCGAGCCTAAGCAGTCGCACATGAGAGCGGGAAAAAGATCAGCTCGCGAAGCTGCCCATTGTGCTAGCTGAGCGTAAAGAAGGGGGTTTAACAAGTTGGCACGCATATAAGCAGGATGAGTGTCCTACCTTGATGAAAGTAGGACCAGCGGCTTCCATCTGCCTCACCAGAAGGCCATACCACCAAACAGCGCCCCAGCGGTCTCCGGGGCAGCCCTTGTCCACGTCCCCGACGAGAAGCATAGGACTAGTTATAATGACGGGCAGAAAGAGTAGGACGAGGTATATGAAGCGCTTCGCGGTGAGTACCGGCTCCCATATTCCTTCTCTGAGGACCGTAAGAATGCATGACGTTATGGAATGGTGGGCCTCTGAAGGAGAGAAGATGGTGTGGCGGATCTGATTTTCGTTCGACGTCGTTGCAGGAGGGAGAGGGATGAGAGACGGGGATGCAAAGAGGGTGTGGAAGAGCGACTGAGGCCGCGGGGCGAGACAGAGGGCCAGGCCTCCCGCGATGGGGAGGATCCACAGAGCACGTCGTCTGGTAAGGAGCGGCCGCGGCGGCGGAGAGCGAGGCGCGAAGGACGAGGCGAACCTGGGCTTACAGGACAGGCGGGACGCTATTCGATTCATGACATGACGGTCAGGTCAAGGCGGGCTGTGGCCTTTTTTGGTATGACGTCGTAGCTCCATCATCGACAGCAGGCCTCTCTCATCTCCTTCTCATGTCTCCTTCCTTCGCCTTCGCCACCCTCGTCTCCTCTGACGCGTACCTCCCAGGTGCACTGGCCCAGGCTGCTGCGCTGAGGGACATCCATCCTTCTCCTGCCGAACCGCCTCAGGTCGACTTCCAAACAGTCTGTCTTGTCACTCCGGAGACTGTCGATGTGTCTACCATAAAAAAACTGAGGTCTGTCTTTGACCTCGTCGTAGGTGTCGAAGCCATCGTCCAGGAAGACCAGAAGGGCTTGAAATTGCTCGGTATGCCGCTATCAGACGCGACTATATGCACCTTTTTCACGCGTTTTTCGTTGAAATCTAGGACGCCTCGATTTGAACACAGTCCTTACAAAGTTGCACGTATTTCGCCTCGCACAATTCGAAAAAATCATTTTCTTGGATGCCGACGTCCTTCCCATTCGGCCCCTTTCACATCTCTTTACATTGCCGTATGAATTCTCAGCCGTCCCAGACGTAGGCTGGCCCGATATCTTCAACTCTGGGGTTCTCGTCCTCGCACCAGGCGAACAAAAATTCACAGAGTTAACAGATCTTCTCAAGTCCAAAGGCACCTGGGATGGTGGCGACCAAGGTCTGCTCAACGAATGGCGCGGCGATGACTGGCATAGACTTTCTTTCATATATAACACCATCCCAACTGCCGCATACACGTAGGTTCTGTTGCTCAAGCAACTTGCCCCTCTCTTATCTCCCATTCAGGTACGCGCCCGCTTACGAGAGGTTCGGTTCTCGTATCTCTGCCATTCATTTCATTGGACCGAACAAACCGTGGAATTCACTCCCCAATCGGCCGCCCTTCTATAACCGACAAGAGATCCCTTCAAGCACGTCTGGGCAGGCCTATGATTACAATTCTCTTCTCGATCGATGGTTTTCTGTCTACGACATCCACTACCGTTCTCACCCTTCGCTGCCGCCACAGAGCTTCGGATATCAACGTTACGAGTCCGCGTGGAACGCGCCTCCGCCACCCTCCGTAAACCAAGTTCCAACCCGAAGCGCCCTCGATTTAAAAGACTTACGAGAGTGGGCTATAAAGGGCACAAACGCTTATTCCGAGGAAAGTGAATCAAATTATCACACGTTGCCTTTGGAGGGTCGCGTCGACCTGATGCGCCCCAAAACTATCAATCAAGAATACACACCGGACAATGTCGCTACTCATGTCCAGATGACGAGTACTACCGAGTCAGCGGATTTGCCCGTTACGCCTGTCGCAGGCGAAAAGATGCTTTCATCCGACATCCCTCTACAATGGCACACATTACCTACCCCAGGACCAGACGAAGTTCCTCCAAGCCCGCGCCCGAGAACTATCTCCCTACCTGAGACGCCCGTTCCTCGTGCACTGATGTCCTCGGTGATGTCGCCAGAAAGTGCTTCGGCTCCCGAGCCATCCCAAGAGAGGGAGGTGATCATAGCTGAAACCAAAGAAGTGCGAAGAACCCAGACCGGCATTAGTGCTACAGCGAGTCAAGACGAGAACAAGAGAGCATATTCTCCCCCCATGCTTATTTGGAACCCTGCCATAGAGCCGCCTCCACAAAACGTTCCTACAACTTCTGCATTTCCCACTGATACGTTTTATCCCAATGTGTGGGACCAAGTTTTGCCTCAGCGTAGCGAAGTAAAAACCGAGAGATCTCCGGCCCAGGAATTGACTTCCCTTTTTAATCCACTCCCGCCACCTGAGATTCCGGAGACGCTGGTACGGCAGGGCCATTATCGGCAGGTTACAGGAGAAGATGAAGTTGGCAAAACACCGAGCCCAGATCGTGGCAAAGTTAAGCCCGTATTTCCATGGGAAGAGAAACCGCGTCAGGCTCCAGGGCGAGTATTTCCCGCCGCTGATTCGGCCGAAGCGGCCACATTTCTGAGCCCAGGTAGTCAGACATCGCCGGAAATGCCTACGACGCCAGAGCGCAAACCAGCTCAGGCTTCAGTTCTGTCACCGCTACCCGGTTTTCCTTCGAGTTTGACATACGTGAATGCTTGGGATACTGTTCCGAGCATACAAAGGCATGCTTCGCGACTGGTACGTTCACCCATTGCGCAGCCGCTGGCGCCAGCTTTCGAAGACCGTAGCTGGAAGAGAAGCAAGACAAAAAGCCGGGAAGAGAATGCAGAGGCAGACAGCCGAGACGGTGATATAGAGGATGAAGGAGAGGAAAGCATTGAGGAGATGCTACCCGTGATCAGTGCCTCTCCACGCTCAGGCCGCTCTCTGCGATCAGATGCGCAAACGGTCAGTGACAAGAAACGAGAATACCGCGACTTTGGGGTACAGACAGACGACGTCGAAATGAAAGATGAAGCGGTCCAAGTTCCACCGGAACAGACGACCAAAGCTGCCAAGTCGTACGTTCGCGAGAGACGCCCGACGATGTCAAGTAACCGACACTGGAGTCCGGCAAATGGCTCGACATCGCAGCCTTCCATCACCACCTACGACGCAAGCGAACGTGTTCCTGAAATGTCATTAGCTACCTCGGCTTTCGGATCCAATGCCAAGGAGCGACTTGCGGAACGAAAAGCATCTACGGACAAGCTTGGAACGCCAAAGGCCGCTTCACACATCACAGCGCATTCACCCATTTCAATCGCCCGCCAGACTTCGAGCGAGTCCTCGCTCGGTTCACCGGCATCCTCGGCGGGGCCATTATCGCCTCCAGACAATCAACCCACAAGCCCGCCTTTGAAGAGAGGTCGACGCGTATGGGACCCAGCACGAGGGGTGGAGCTGTTTAAGCGGGGATCGGAAGAGGTGCTGGCCCGATTTTTGAGGATGGGCTCATGGGAGGATGAAAATCGGTAATGGGCTGGATGGACAGTTTGCGTGCATCGCGGTTTGTGCAGTTTAGAGATACCCCAAAAGCCTGTACGCTTAGCATATGTGTGACGTCATCGTGTTGATTGATGATGTCAAGCTTGCTGCAAACCAATATAAAAAGTACAAACTCCCAAAGCAAGCCTCAACGTATCGCGATGTCAACAAATCCTGGTGTCATTTACAACGTCTCCGAGCCTCATCTTAAAGAGTGACCTTTACCAACTATGACTCGGAATCCGATTAATAACCTCGTGTCTAGTCCCGCTAGCCTGGAAACTACAGCTGTCGAGGCTGAAGTGGCGGCCCCGAACTGGGTTGAATCTCACAAGGTAGAGAAAAACGCGGAATTGGCGACAGAGGCAGCTCATCATGCCGCCTCTGTCGCAAAGGCGAGTTTCGTTTTTGTTAACTGAGATATGTGTGGCTTGACGCCAGCTCAACGCAGATGAAAGGTCCTGAATTGACCGGGTCTCCCTCTACTGCGTCGGACAGAGTCAGGGAACAAGCTCAGGACGCTGCTACGAAAGCGACGGCCGAGGGGAAAGCCTGATGTACCTGCTAGTAAATGAAGCCACCTAGACTGGTCTGGCAGATGTTCTTCTGTAACTAAATTTACCCATTTGTATTGAAGTACTATAATAGAAGGACATTCCACTATGACGCATGAGGGGGATCCCTCACAAATTGGGAGTCACAATCGAGGGTCCCGTTCAATTACGTCATAATGTGCTTTTTATGTGTAAACAAGCGTCGACAAGATCGTTTCATCTCAATCGATCATGGTAAATTCAATCCAGCCCATGTTGACTTTAGTTTTACACAAGACATGCCACACAGGACACCTTTATTAGCCTTGCGAAGAAAGGTGTTGAGGCTTATAGCGATTCCCAGTGTCAGTCCTTGTTATTCATCATAGTGCATCTTGTGCGTTGCTGATCGTTGCCCGCAGCGGATCTCCACAAGACCGGCGGGCACGAATACAATTCTCCAGACAATAACAAGCAGGGAAATGATCGTCCGAATGTAAGTCACCTGCGATCACCTCTGGATGGCTGCTGATCATATCCCTTCAGTCGACCGAAACGAAGTCGTCCAGAACGCCCAGAAGCATGGCTCCGGCGAGAGCTCTCTCTTCGATACCGCCCTTGGCTTTCTGAGCTCCAACAAGGTTAGAGGAATCGACGTCTCCGGCTGGATCGAGCCATGATTGTATTGCTGATTCTCTTTCCTGACGACCTGATTTTGTCTGTCAATTTGGTTCCGATCCAGAATGAGCACGAGAAACCTCTGGACGAGGAAGGCGTTCAGAGAGCTCACCAAGCTGCGTATGGCGGCAATGCATCTGGCCTGTCTGCGAGCGCTCTCGGGAACGCTGCCGCCCTGCAGGTGAGCCGAATAAGCCTCCGGACAGCAATTTGATACACATGCGCTCGTAGATCTTAAAGCAGTTCACGTCAGGCCAGAGCGGTGGCGGTCACAGCAGCGGCGGGAATTCCCAAACACAGCTCATCAGCTTGGCAATGGTTGAAGCCACGAAGTTGTTTGACAAGACGGGCGGTGCGTCTTCCGGTAACAAGCAGGACGCCGTCAACGGCGCGGCCATGACCGTCATGAAGCTTCTTGTCCAATCCAAGTTTAGTGGCACTACTGGAGGTAGCAACTCCGGTGGCCTGAGTGGACTTTTGAACCTGGTGAGCTATCATCACATCTGCTACGAGTGGCCGTTCATCTTCGGATACTCTAGGCTTCACAGTTCACGAAGTAAGAATGCAGGCTTCGGGCAGATAATTTACATATGATGTATACACTGGTTTCTGCGGTAGTGATACAATGGATAGCAATAACAAGAGCAACACGATAGCGAGTTGACGGGATTAAAATTGCATCAGCAAAGGATAGCTTAGGCAGCAAACTACGTTTCTTCAAACAAGTCTGACTTAGACGGTTCGGATATGACTTGCAGAACGTCTAAACGGGGTGAAGTGTCTTGGTCATCTCTGGACGGGCTGTCCGAGGTCGTGATAGCGACGGAAGGGAGGGGGGTGTCCGTAGCAGCAAGAATTGGCGTGGAAGGTGTGCTCAACGACGTCGCACTACTTCCAGAAGCTCTTCGGTCGAACGACCAATCCGAACTGAAAGAAGAACAGCGAGAATTTGGTGACGACGATGCATCAGATGAATTGTCCAAGATTGTTGTGTGTGGCTGATGTGCCCTTTTGTGCGTGGGAAGCCGCTTAGGAATATATGTTTTAAGTTGTGTAAGGGATCCACTTGAGGGTAACGAAACGCGGGTGGCAGGGGACGGCGGGCTAGGAGAGTCAACGATGTTCCACAAGGGTGATGATCGGAATGAGTGGAGATGACGAAAAACGGGCAATTGAAACGAAGAATAAGATGTCGAACAAGTTGAGTAAGAGGGCGATAGAATAAGCGCAGGATGAGGGGCTGGTGAAGGCTTGACGTGCGTTGTGCTGTAATACCAGGACAAGCCAGAGTATTGCGGCCTTTCTTTGTTTAGCTTTTGTGACATGGGGAGCTCCCGCGTTGACAGTTTCGCTTCGAATTCCAGAACAAAAGCATCAAAATCAGCTGCTTTGGTTCGCTTCAGCAATGTTGCTGGTTTTCTACGCCACTGTGGTACGGGGAACCTGAATTTGCCCGCCAAGACGGGGAAGGCATCCTCAGCACATAACGGCGGATATCTTGCGGGAAAAGCATGAGGCGGAGCATGCGGTGCGATATCGACAGGAACGTGCCTGCTAGGCGGTGAAGGGGAAGGATTTCGTATCTAGCAAGGGCGGTATTAGGCTCTGGGGAGAAGTACTGACGAAAAAAAGGCGAACCTGAGCCTCAGCTTGCGTGTGTATCGACGGACCTGAGGAATCATTACTGAGAGCAGGGTCTGGGGTAAATGATGCTTCCTTATTAAAATCTGTGAACAAGAACGGCATTGTCTTCTCCAAAGACTTAAGAGAGAAGTTTAGTGGAAGAGAACCGCTATTCGTCATTCTTGCTAGTTGCTTTCCCTCCTTTTTGGCGCGATTACGATGGTTTTGGAACTAGATTTGACCGATTATTGATAACGAGATGTTCGAAAAGCAAAATATATACGCACCCAAACCTCGATCTGCCTTGGGGTCATCATGGATTTTCTGGCAAGGGTGGCGCGATCCACGGCAGTAGGATATGCATTATACTCAAAGTATTTCTCGAGTATTGGAGTGAATTCCTGATGATGATGTCAGCATGAAACGATTGTTAGAAGCGAGTCAACGGACATGGTTGAAAGCGGGCTTCTTCGAGAACTGTGATCTGAAGTTATCTTGTCCAAGGGAAATGGACTTGGAGCGCGAGAGTGCTTGACGTGCGCGGGAGAGCGTAAGGTTGGCCCATGACTGGCATTGCCGGGTAAATGTTGCACGCCATACTTGTATCAGAGCTTCAGTCTTATCTGCATCGAGCAGTCCTCTGGCAGCTAGGTCATTCAAGGCATTTCGCAATGACTCTTCGCAGGTCTTGCGGAGCTTCAAAGCAGTGGTCATATATGCATTTGCTGCTTCATTTGCCACGGGATCAGCAATACCGAGCTCATGCAGTTCAGCGAGAATTGGTACAGGTTGTGCGATTGCGTTCGCAGGGAGATGGATCGACTTGACAGCTTGGGATGGGAAGGTGGTAAGTCGCCCATGCCACAATGCTGCAAGCTTATGCGGTTGATTGCGAGAAGAGCCTCGCGAAGAGGACGGGGGAATGGTAGACAACCATGAGGAGTGAGTATGCGAAGCTCAGGATGGTCCAAGCGTATTTTCAGAAGTGAAAGGTTCATTGTTCGACTAATGTGGAAATGTATTCCTACGATAGTCTCCTGTAAGCATTGACTCTCGTAATCGAGGTTGATTGCTAAGCAATCTGATGACTGCGTCAACACCTCTCATTAGAGAGTCTGCTAGTAGACGCGGTAGGTTACCCGTAGTAAAAATATTCACACGCTTTTTTTACCCACGGTTAGCATGTGACAGCCATTAACAGCGCGTCTTGACGCGTTTCGTGTCTGTTGAATGGCATTGAGCTTGTAATGGACCCTCATCAGCCTCCGAGCACTCCTATTCTCACACCAAAGACCAATGTTATTCATCTTCAGGGTCCGTGGCAGTTATTGCAACTACATGTTCTCCGTCAAGCACATGTGTCACTCCTTCCAGCTGATAATCATGCAGGTTGAAAGGGAGGCAGTCTTGCAGGATTTTATGACAGATTTCTATTCCCTTGGGATCTCGGAACCGAAACGTGGGGTCGGACAGTGCCATATATTGGATTTGTGATGGGGAACGCACGAAATACAGGGGAGGGCGATACTAATTAAGAGACGCGTCGACCTGTGGGACCAAAAACATGACTTTTCTGTGAGAAAAATTTTACTATGGTTAGGTGGGTGCATCTAAAAGCAGACTATTCCTACGATGAATTCCTCCAGAGCACATGACTGTTTATGACACAAAGGCAAATTGTATTGTTTTCATTATTTAAGGAACATGTTTCTCTTGCATTTTATCTATGGTGCAGTGCATATAAACACCACCACTTTTGTACAGACAAAATGGAGAGTTCAATGACCCTTTTAATTTTTTGGTAGAAATGCTTTAAATGAAGTAAAGAATAAAACATCCAAATGGATTTCCGTTAGAGTCAAAACTGAGTGTGTTATTTTTTTCCTGACATGTCCGAATTGGTGTGCTTATATAACATGGCTATATAGGGAAGGGATTACTAAATATGGAACATGACCAAGCATCCATGAGGCTTGTGATGGTCTCTGGAACAAGCTTACGAACATGTGCCTCTAGCACTCGCGAGCCCAGCTCACTCCTGCTCATGACCCATGTTTCTCCAGCTTGTAGGGGGTGCTGCCCCCAAACCCCCATTTACTGAATCATGCTAGAGGGGCCCTGTGGCCCCCTCTTGCATGCCTTGGTAGTTGGTTGTTGTTGATGCTTTCTGGCCTGTTAATGCCCCTCAGCCTTTTGATGACTGCTGGCCCTTTATAAAGTAATTAATCAAGTAGTACTTCATTATATATAATGTTTTTAGTTACACTATCTATTTTATCTGCTTCCCAAATTATTTTGATGTTACATACAGACATAACCCAGGATATTGCAACATAAAGTTGACTATGTGTAAAAACAGGAGTTTGTAGGTCTAATCCAACATGCTTGACTGATTGTCCTTGTAACTTGTTAATAGTCATGGTAAAGCAAAGACAAATAGGAAATTGAAGGTGGGTGAATTCAAAGAGGACTTGACTGCTATGCAAAACCAAATCTGCATGCAAGTCACTCTTAACTAATTAGATGTTGTTACAGATGTCACCCAAAGGACCATTCAATTTCTTATCTTATCTTTCCCATATCCCTTATCCTCCCCATTATGCTGTGCAGCGTGCAGCCATCGAGTCACTTCACTTCCCTAGTCATTCTGAGTCATCTCTTTCCAGTCTTACTCATCCGCAGTCCACAGCATTGCACAGCCCATGGTCTGCTACGCAAAACTAAGTCTGCATGCAGGTCACTCTAACTAACTCTTTAGATGTGAGAGGCGGGGAAAGGAATGCTATTGCTAGCCAGCTTGAAGCTGGATTCTACTATGTACAATTTAGGTATTTATATATTGCGACTACCGAGCACGGACCACGACCATGCTATCCTCATGTTACGTGAAACCCTAAGCCCTCGTCTGCATGAGTAAGGATCTGACTGCACTCCGCATATTGTTCTGCAGGTACTGCGCAATAACCCTTCGCCCTAGTCAGCGCTGACATGTCATTGTCATAGGGTTCCATCGAGTTGTTGCATTGTGTCATATTCATCACGTTGCATCTGTCACATGTTCATCATGTGGCTTTTGAGTCACATGCCTGTCGTCAAGATAACGATTAGTCCTAAAATTGTAACATTACCCCCTCTTAAGGATTGCGTCCTCGCAATCATGTTTTTCTTCTTTATCATTCTTCTAGTCCTTTTGGCACTCATCCTCGCCTATGATTTTCTGGTCCTGACGTTGTTGCCATGCCTACCAGGCTGCGTCCAGGTGATCTTCGACTTCTCTCGGGTCTGACATCCAGCCGGTAAGGGTTCTCTTCTTCGGGAGTGTCTTTATTTGCTGATCGCACAGGTAGACCCAGACTTCATTAGCTGTGTAGTTGAACAAGACCTTCGGCGATTGGGACTGATGGAGTTGGGTATGTATTACTTTCTTCGGCACTGGTCAGGGTGGTAACTGACATTGTCCTCTTTCTAGGGATGGCGCCTTGGGGTTCTCATGATGAAATTTCATGACCGTGTCCGGCACATCTCCATTAACATTTTCAGCGGGTTCCCAAGTAGCGTCCTCGAGGGGATATCCCTTCCAATGTATTCTATACTGTAATTTTCCTCTGTTCCATCGAGAGTTTATTACAGCCTCTACTTCATATTGTTTCTCTCCTTCCACGATGATGGGGAGAGGCCATTTAAGAATCGTTACCACTTTTTGTCACGGAAACGCCGGTGCCGTGTATAGGGTGAGTTCGGACTCATTTCAGATGGGATGAATTCTCCAATGTTCCAGTAGCTTGAGTTCATACGCCGATTCTCCAATTTGCCATTTGACTTTAAACAGACTGAAACGTTTATCGTTGAGCTTATCAGTCGGCTGGTCAGTTGTGATATTCGTTCCTTCCAGCCAGACTTGATCACCCTTGTGATACTCTCGGGCGGGCTTCTGTTTCCAGTCATAAGTCTGTTTCATTGTCTCTGCAGCTTTTAACAAGGAGGTCTCAGCCTTGGTCCGGATTTCCTTCATCATCTTGGCGAACTCCTCAGCAGTTTGTGACTTAGCATTATGCTTCAGAGGTTCTTTTTCAGTGTACAGATGTCACCCGTGGTTCAGGTAAAATGGGGAATATCCAGTTGCCGAGTGAATTCGATTGTTATAGGAGAATTCGGCCATAGGTAGCCAGTCTGCCCAGTCTGTTTGCCGATAGTTTACGAAGAGTTTCAGGTATTGTTCAAGCTCCTGATTAACTCGTTCTGTTTGTCTGTCGGTCTGGGGATGATACAGCGTCGAGGGGGCTCCTTTGATTCCCAAGAGTGCATAAAGGTCTGTCATGAACGTGGAGACAAATTGTCCTCCTCTATTGCTGATGACTTTCTTCGGGAGTCCGTAACTCGAGAATATGGTGTCGCGCAGATTGTGAGCAACTCCTTCTGCCGTGATCTCCATATTGACTGGTATGAACTTGGCTTCCTTTGTGAACCAGTCTACCGTCACCATTACACCATTGAATCCATGAGATTCAGGAAGAGGTCCGATGAGATCTACAGATATGATCTCCCATGGTTCCTTCGGTATCTCATTCAGATGGAGTGGGGCGTGCTTCCGATCTCTGATGATTTTTGTCCGCTGGCATTTTGTTAGGCTAGACGAATCTCAGAAGGACTCGGGCAGACTAAGTGCGAGAGTGGTCTTGAGATGATGGCAAAAGGAATATTAAGCCTAGCGTTACTGGTACATCTGGGAGTCCTTATATACACTACAGTACTCGAGCACGGACCATGGGCTGCGCAATGCTGTGGACTGCGGATGAGTAAGACTGGAAGGAGATGACTCAGGATGACTAGGGAAGTGAGATGACTCGATGGCTGCGCGCTGCGCAGCATGATGGGGGAGATAAGGGATGTGGGAAAGATAAGATAAGAAAATGAATAGTCCTTTGGGCGGCGTCTGTAACATCACCCTCTCTTTAGATTCGCGTCCTCGCGAAAAACCTTAGTCCAGCTGTCCCCACCCAGTATTGGTCTCCCAGGCGGTCGCGGCACGCGGGGCCCATGTATGAATGAGCTCTTCATTATAGGCGCGAATGTGGTGGAGTGTGGTGGCGAGGAGTTTAAGCCGCCGGTTTTCTGTGCGAAGCATTTCCATTGCTTCGCGAAGCGTGATACGTTCAGCTGCAGTGGGGCCGGTCCCATCAGGGGTTCTCCCGGTCCAGAGGTGCGTGCGGACGGTCATAACATAGCGCATATATGCGCCGAGTGTGATGGCAAGGGGGTCCATGTAGTCGCTAGCATTGAGAATCCTTGCCAGATTCTCGAGGTCGCTTGGGCAGTTGGGGGTAGGTGCGCGGCTGCCCTCGCTGCTGTCGATGCTGATGGGGGCGTTGGTGGTCATGAAGTGCGATTTTTGGTCTTCTTCCCTCTTGTCGTGATCCTTTTATCCTGGTTCGCAGTCTTCTTTAGGAAGTGGTCTAGAGCTTGCTGCGCATTCCCCAGCTCCTTCTCTTTGATCCATGTGTTCTCTTCGTGTCCGTATCCTTTCCATTTGACCAGGAATAGTGTCCCCTTCCCTTGTTTCTTCCTTTTTAGGATCTCTTCTATCTCGTACTCTTCTTCATCATTTATGATTTCAGGGGGTGGTGGTGATGGTCGCTCTTGTATCTTGAAACGGGGTCCTTTGTAAGGCGTGAGCAGTGTTTCATTGAACACGGGGTGTATCAGCTGCCATGATGCTGGGAGTTCCAGGCGATATGCCGAGGCTCCTTTCTTTTCAACCACCTTGAACGGTCCGTATCGGAGTGCCGATAACTTCTTTGATGGTCGATTGACTGTGATATTGGTGGCTTCTAGCCATACTCTATCTCCTTTCTTGTATTCCCGGGCAGGTTTTCGTCTCGCGTCGTAATTGTCTTTGGCTCGTGTTTGTGCATATTGCAGCGCGGCATTTGCTTCCTTTCGTATTTGGCTCATTCTTTTGACGAAGTCTTTTGCTGCGGGGTTATTCCCTTCTGTGTCTGCGGCTCTCCCTTCCAGGGGTGCATTCCATAGTTGAGGTAGAATGGTGTCTCCTTTGTTCCCTGGTGTGCTTTGTCATTGTATTGGTACTCTGCAATTGCTATCCATTCTGCCCAATCGTCCTGTAGGTTGTTTGTGAAGCTTCTGAGGAAGGCTTCCGTTTCTTGGTGGGATCGCTCCGCCTGTCCATCTGTCTGTGGGTGATAGGCCGTTGATAGGTTTTGCTTTGTTCCGAGTAATTTTAGAAGTGCTGTCATGAATCGTGCTGTGAACTGGGGTCCTCGATCACTGATGATCTTTCGTGGAATTCCATGAAGCCGCCACACGTTGTCTCGGTATAGTCGTGCGAGACCCTCTGCTGTGAGTTCGGTCTTTGTGGGAACTAGGTGGATCATCTTGGTCAGGCGGTCTGTGACTGCGGCGATGGCGTTAAAGCCGTTCGAGCTGGGTAGCGGTCCTATGAGATCTACTCCGATATCTTCCCATGGTTGTTGTGGGACTTCGTGCGGGTGCAGGGGTGCGTGTTTCTTTTGTCGGATGATTTTGTTTCGCTGACATGTTTCGCATCCATTGACATACTTCTTGATGTCTGTCAGCATTGATGGCCACCAATAGGTGCGGCTTATGAGCTCGTGCATGCGGTATTGCCCTGGGTGTCCTCCGATGGGTGTGTCGTGGTGTTCAAACATGATGTTTTCCTTCAGTTTGTTGTCTGGAGGAACATAGATTTTCCCTCCTACATATACGATGTGGTCGTCTTCTGTGAACCAGTGTGGTTTTTCCTTCAGTCCTGTTGTTACGATCGTTTCCCTTCGTGCGCATTGTCGAATTTGTTCTATCCTTGAGGATTTGATCATCGTGATTCCTCTTGTTTGTATTGTTTGTTATTTTCTGCTTCTTCTTTCTGTGGGTGTTCGTCCTCGAACATCATAAATTCGAAGTCTCGTTCATTATTCTCTTCCAGATGTCGAATGAATGCTGCTTCTTTGATCATTTGTATGTCGTCCTTCTCTGCTAGGTTTTCTTCATATCCTGCCATTCGTGACAGGACATCCGCTTTTCCATTCGCCTTTCCTGGTACGTGTCGTAGTTCGTAGTCGTATTCCTGTAATTTCAGGTACCAGCCAATCTGTCTCGAATTGAGTCGCTGCGGCTTCCGGAAGTATGATAGGTTCTTGTGATCCGTCAATATTTCGAACTTCTCTCGAGCTTCGAGGAGGTATTGTCTCCATGTCTTTAGTGCGACCATTATCGCAAGAAGTTCCTTGTCGTAGATTTCGTAGTTTTGCTCTGCTGGGGTCATGCATCTCGAAATGAATGCAATCGGATGCCATAGTCCTTTCTGCTGTTGTGATAGTACCGCTCCAATGGCATATCCTGAGGCGTCCGTTTCGACTCGGAATTTTCCTTCTGTCTGTGGTAGTGCTAGAATGGGTGCTGAGGTTATATGTTGGATCAGTTCTTTGAAAGCGCCTTGTTGCTTGTCTGTCCACTGGAATGTTTTGTTTCCAGTCAACTCCGTCAGGGGTTTAGCGACCTTTGCATATCCCTTGATGAATCGTCGGTAAAAGTTCGTGAATCCCAAGAACTTTTGTAGTTCTTTCTTCGTCTTTGGGGTTGGCCAGGATTGTACGGCGTGATCTTTTCTGGTTCCATTTCTACCTTCCCTTCTCCTACGATGTATCCTAGTACTGGGACTTTCGATGATTCCCAGACGCATTTCGGTCCTTTGATGAATAGGTCGTTCTTGTTAGTATTTCCATGACTTCTATGGTGTTCTTTTGGAGTTCCTCTCGTGTTCGTCCGATGATTATATGTCATCCATATAGATTATGCACACTCTTCTTCGTATTTGGTCTTGGAAGAGGCTCGCCATCATTCGGCTAAAAGTGCCTGGTGCGTTGCACTGCCCAAAATACATGACTGTCGGTTCGAAGAGTCCTCTTGCTGTTAGGAAGGCTGCCTTCCATTCGTCCCCTTTCCGGATGCGCACGTTATTGTACCCCAGATAATATCGATCTTGCTAAAGTACTTTGCTCCTTGTAGTACGTCGAGGAGCTCGCTGATGCGTGGTAGTGGAAACTTGTCCTTGACCGTATATTTGTTTATTTCCCGGTAGTCTTGGATGAGTCGCTTGCTTCCATCCTTCTTATTGCGAAAGAAGCAGGGTGCTGCGTAAGGTGATTTCGATGGGCGTATTTTTCCTGTTCGTAATCCTTCTTCGACGAAGGCATCTAGTTCCTCTAGCTCTTTCTGTGTCATCGGGTAGACCTTGCTCGGTATCGTTTTGGGTGCATCCTTCGTTAAGTTTATTTCATGGTCCCATTCTTTGTGGTCTGGTAAGCGATCAAAGTTCTTCTCCTTGAAGAGGTGTTTGAATCTGATCAGATATGGGGGTATCTGGGTTCCTGTCTTGTCGCTGGCTGTGGTTTTCGCTGGTTCAGCCACCTTCTGTATCTTGATCGTCTGGTGGTTTATTTTGCACGTTTTGGGGCATCTGTCGAAGACAATTTCTCCTGTCCTCCATTTGATTGTTGGGTTGTGGTAGACAAGCCAGTCATGTCCTAGTAGCATGTCGGTTTTTCCGATATCGAGTACGATGGCTTCCATATGCTCCTTGTGTCCTTTAATGTCGATGTGGACCTCCGCTACTCGGTCTGCTGTTTTCTGACGATTGGGTGATCCGTCTGCATTTATGATGGGAATCTTCTTGATTCGTCGTGTCTTCAGTCCTGTTTTTGCTACTATCGCGGTGTTGATGCAGGTCCTATCCGCTCCGCTATCGACTTCTGGTGTTATCGTTGCGATTCCTTTTCGTGTTCGTATCCTCGCTGGTACTGCGAGCTCTTTCCTCTTTGGTGGTTTGTCCCTTGGATGGTTTTTCTTGGTGCTTCAGATCGCTTGGCAGGAATGGTGTATTTCAGAGTATGGGATGATCTACATCCGGTATCGAAGCGAGTCTGTTTCAGTTGTATGGGTCGCGATTTAGCACCTCCTAGTCGGACCCTTCGGCAAAACCCTCTTTGTCAGAGCTTTCTTCATCCTTGTCTTCTTCGTCCTCTCCTTCTTCTTCTTTCACTTCTCTGACCCGGGATTTTCCTTTCTTCTTTTCTTGCAGTTTCGTGCATAGTGTCCCTTTAAGCCACAGTTGAAACATGTGACATTTGCTGCTCCTTTTCGTGGTTCCGGGCAGTTTCGTGAGATGTGTCCTGGTTTATTGCAGTTGAAGCAGTTGTTGCTTCGTACTTTGTCGACTTCCATGGCCTGTCCTGCTCCTCGGCTTGGATTTCCAGCCTTGCGCTGATTGCTTGTGAATTCTCCTCTCATCACATTTCTGTGTTCATCGATGTTTCGTCCAATCGCTCGAACTGTCTTGATATATTCATCTCCATCTGTTGGAAGTGTGGAGATTGAGTGTACGGCTTCTGCTGTCCTTCGGTTTAAGCTCTTCTCGAGTAGGAAACGAGGGGCTGTTCCTGTCATTCCTGCTTTCCCTGCGAGGTCTACGAATTCATCCAGAAATTCGTCGATGGGTCGGTTTCCCTGTCTGATGTTGAATAGTTTGCTTCCTGCTTGTGATGGCGACATGACATTGCTGAATCGTGTCTCTATCTCGGTTATGAAGTCGGCCCATGTGCTTTGGTTTGTAGTGGTGTCGATCTTCTTTGATGCCCAGGGCTCCGGGTCCGTCGGTCATTCTAGACAGGACCGCTCCAATCTTCTGTGTATCCGTGAGGTCTCCATGTGCGGTTATGTAGAGTTTCATCTTTCTCCACCAAATATCGAAGGACGTTCGATCTCCTGTAAAGGATTTCGGGTCGGCGATGATTCCCTTGTATTCTGTCGTCATCCTTTGGGGGTTTTCTTCGTCGTTCTCTTGGTCTTGGTCTTCCTGTTCCTGGATCTGTTGTTCTTGGGTCTGCTGTGCTTGTACTTGGGCTTGCTGTTCTTGGAGCTGTTTCTGTCTTCGCTCCTCTCTCTGTTCTTTCCAGTAGTCTAGGTCGACTCCTGCGATTCTACAAGCTTGTTCAAAATCGGCCCACTCTGCGCGGTCGGTCCGGTTGTCTTTGGTAATCCTTTTCGCTCCCTCCACCGATAGTATTCGTCCCAGTCGCTGTTGCTTACTTTCGCCACGGTGGTGCGATTCTCTCCTTATGCAGTGCTTCGGCGGATTGGTCCTCTGAAGGGATTCGGCGGTTTCGTTCCTGTGTGTCCTTGACTCTGGTGTCGTTCTCGTTGGTTCTGTCGTACGCTCTGTGCGTCGTGCCCTCTCTGTATCAGTATGTCTTCCTCCTGTGTTCGGCGATTATAGTTCTCGATCTGTTGTCGCCTAAAATCTCGGGCTTGTGTTCGTTCTTCTCTCGTTTTCTTGCGGATGGGTTCGTCCTCTTCTTCGGCAAGAAGATTCTGGTCTGACCACAGCTCTTCTGGGCTTATCCCGTATTCTCCTTCTAGGAAGAGTTCTGCAATGAGTTGTGCTGCTCCTTCGCTGAGGATCTCAGCGGGCTCGTCTGTGGTGGTGAAGGCAAACTCTCTCAGAAATGCCTGTTCTTCGTCGTCGCTACTTGGTGTAGGCGTGCGCTCTCTCTTTCGTTTGTTTGGATTGCTAGTGTCTCTGCGGATGGCGTGGACTGTCTCTGCGAATGGCGTGGACTGCAATGTCTGGTCTACTTCTCTGAGCCAAGTGCTCTCGTCGCTCGTGCTAGTGCTCGCTGGGTCGGCGACCGCTTGTCGTCGAATGTTGATCAAGTCTTTGATAAAGCGTGACGTGGTGTGTGTGTGAGTCTGAGCGAGTCTCGACGAGGCTTAATATCTTGTTAGGCTAGACGAATCTCAGAAGGACTCGGGCAGACTAAGTGCGAGAGTGGTCTTGAGATGATGGCAAAAGGAATATTAAGCCTAGCGTTACTGGTACATCTGGGAGTCCTTATATACACTACAGTACTCGAGCACGGACCATGGGCTGCGCAATGCTGTGGACTGCGGATGAGTAAGACTGGAAGGAGATGACTCAGGATGACTAGGGAAGTGAGATGACTCGATGGCTGCGCGCTGCGCAGCATGATGGGGGAGATAAGGGATGTGGGAAAGATAAGATAAGAAAATGAAGT
>SJRY01000232.1:0-103830 GCA_011319805.1 Macrocybe gigantea | reverse complement strand
AGCGAGGGATGTGTTAGGCTAGACGAATCTCAGAAGGACTCGGGCAGACTAAGTGCGAGAGTGGTCTTGAGATGATGGCAAAAGGAATATTAAGCCTAGCGTTACTGGTACATCTGGGAGTCCTTATATACACTACAGTACTCGAGCACGGACCATGGGCTGCGCAATGCTGTGGACTGCGGATGAGTAAGACTGGAAGGAGATGACTCAGGATGACTAGGGAAGTGAGATGACTCGATGGCTGCGCGCTGCGCAGCATGATGGGGGAGATAAGGGATGTGGGAAAGATAAGATAAGAAAATGAATAGTCCTTTGGGCGGCGTCTGTAACATCACCCTCTCTTTAGATTCGCGTCCTCGCGAAAAACCTTAGTCCAGCTGTCCCCCCCAGTATTGGTCTCCCAGGCGGTCGCGGCACGCGGGCCCATGTATGAATGAGCTCTTCATTATAGGCGCGAATGTGGTGGAGTGTGGTGGCGAGGAGTTTAAGCCCGGTTTTCTGTGCGAAGCATTTCCATTGCTTCGCGAAGCGCGATACGTTCAGCTGCAGTGGGGCCGGTCCCATCAGGGGTTCTCCCGGTCCAGAGGTGCGTGCGGACGGTCATAACATAGCGCATATATGCGCCGAGTGTGATGGCGAGGGGTCCATGTAGTCGCTAGCATTGAGAATCCTTGCCAGATTCTCGAGGTCGCTTGGGCGGTTGGGGTAGGTGCGCGGCTGCCCTCGCTGCTGTCGATGCTGATGGGGGCGTTGGTGGTCATGAAGTGCGATTTTTGGTCTTCTTCCCTCTTGTCGTGATCCTTTTATCCTGGTTCGCAGTCTTCTTTAGGAAGTGGTCTAGAGCTTGCTGCGCATTCCCCAGCTCCTTCTCTTTGATCCATGTGTTCTCTTCGTGTCCGTATCCTTTCCATTTGACCAGGAATAGTGTCCCCTTCCCTTGTTTCTTCCTTTTTAGGATCTCTTCTATCTCGTACTCTTCTTCATCATTTATGATTTCAGGGGTGGTGGTGATGGTCGCTCTTGTATCTTGAAACGGGGTCCTTTGTAAGGCGTGAGCAGTGTTTCATTGAACACGGGGTGTATCAGCTGCCATGATGCTGGGAGTTCCAGGCGATATGCCGAGGCTCCTTTCTTTTCAACCACCTTGAACGGTCCGTATCGGAGTGCCGATAACTTCTTTGATGGTCGATTGACTGTGATATTGGTGGCTTCTAGCCATACTCTATCTCCTTTCTTGTATTCCGGGCAGGTTTTCGTCTCGCGTCGTAATTGTCTTTGGCTCGTGTTTGTGCATATTGCAGCGCGGCATTTGCTTCCTTTCGTATTTGGCTCATTCTTTTGACGAAGTCTTTTGCTGCGGGGTTATTCCCTTCTGTCGTCTGCGGCTCTCCCTTCCAGGGGTGCATTCCATAGTTGAGGTAGAATGGTGTCTCCTTCGTTCCCTGGTGTGCTTTGTCATTGTATTGGTACTCTGCAATTGCTATCCATTCTGCCCAATCGTCCTGTAGGTTGTTTGTGAAGCTTCTGAGGAAGGCTTCCGTTTCTTGGTGGGATCGCTCCGCCTGTCCATCTGTCTGTGGGTGATAGGCCGTTGATAGGTTTTGCTTTGTTCCGAGTAATTTTAGAAGTGCTGTCATGAATCGTGCTGCGAACTGGGGTCCTCGATCACTGATGATCTTTCGTGGAATTCCATGAAGCCGCCACACGTTGTCTCGGTATAGTCGTGCGAGACCTTCTGCTGTGAGTTCGGTCTTTGTGGGAACTAGGTGGATCATCTTGGTCAGGCGGTCTGTGACTGCGGCGATGGCGTTAAAGCCGTTCAAGCTGGGTAGCGGTCCTATGAGATCTACTCCGATATCTTCCCATGGTTGTTGTGGGACTTCGTGCGGGTGCAGGGGTGCGTGTTTCTTTTGTCGGATGATTTTGTTTCGCTGACATGTTTCGCATCCATTGACATACTTCTTGATGTCTGTCAGCATTGATGGCCACCAATAGGTGCGGCTTATGAGCTCGTGCATGCGGTATTGCCCTGGGTGTCCTCCGATGGGTGTGTCGTGGTGTTCAAACATGATGTTTTCCTTCAGTTTGTTGTCTGGAGGAACATAGATTTTCCTCCTACATATACGATGTGGTCGTCTTCTGTGAACCAGTGTGGTTTTTCCTTCAGTCCTGTTGTTACGATCGTTTCCCTTCGTGTGCATTGTCGAATTTGTTCTATCCTTGAGGATTCGATCATCGTGATTCTCTTGTTTGTATTGTTTCGTTATTTTCTGCTTCTTCTTTCTGTGGGTGTTCGTCCTCGAACATCATAAATTCGAAGTCTCGTTCATTATTCTCTTCCAGATGTCGAATGAATGCTGCTTCTTTGATCATTTGTATGTCGTCCTTCTCTGCTAGGTTTTCTTCATATCCTGCCATTCGTGACAGGACATCCGCTTTTCCATTCGCCTTTCCTGGTACGTGTCGTAGTTCGTAGTCGTATTCCTGTAATTTCAGGTACCAGCCAATCTGTCTCGAATTGAGTCGCTGCGGCTTCGGAAGTATGATAGGTTCTTGTGATCCGTCAATATTTCGAACTTCTCTCGAGCTTCGAGGAGGTATTGTCTCCATGTCTTTAGTGCGACCATTATCGCAAGAAGTTCCTTGTCGTAGATTTCGTAGTTTTGCTCTGCTGGGGTCATGCATCTCGAAATGAATGCAATCGGATGCCATAGTCCTTTCTGCTGTTGTGATAGTACCGCTCCAATGGCATATCCTGAGGCGTCCGTTTCGACTCGGAATTTTCCTTCTGTCTGTGGTAGTGCTAGAATGGTGCTGAGGTTATATGTTGGATCAGTTCTTTGAAAGCGCCTTGTTGCTTGTCTGTCCACTGGAATGTTTTGTTTCCAGTCAACTCCGTCAGGGGTTTAGCGACCTTTGCATATCCCTTGATGAATCGTCGGTAAAAGTTCGTGAATCCCAAGAACTTTTGTAGTTCTTTCTTCGTCTTTGGGGTTGGCCAGGATTGTACGGCTGTGATCTTTTCTGGTTCCATTTCTACCTTCCCTTCTCCTACGATGTATCCTAGTACTGGGACTTTCGATGATTCCCAGACGCATTTCGGTCCTTTGATGAATAGGTCGTTCTTGTTCAGTATTTCCATGACTTCTATGGTGTTCTTTTGGAGTTCCTCTCGTGTTCGTCCGATGATTATAATGTCATCCATATAGATTATGCACACTCTTCTTCGTATTTGGTCTTGGAAGAGGCTCGCCATCATTCGGCTAAAAGTGCCTGGTGCGTTGCACTGCCCAAAATACATGACTGTCGGTTCGAAGAGTCCTCTTGCTGTTAGGAAGGCTGCCTTCCATTCGTCCCCTTTCCGGATGCGCACGTTATTGTACCCCAGATAATATCGATCTTGCTAAAGTACTTTGCTCCTTGTAGTACGTCGAGGAGCTCGCTGATGCGTGGTAGTGGAAACTTGTCCTTGACCGTATATTTGTTTATTTCCCGGTAGTCTTGGATGAGTCGCTTGCTTCCATCCTTCTTATTGCGAAAGAAGCAGGGTGCTGCGTAAGGTGATTTCGATGGGCGTATTTTTCCTGTTCGTAATCCTTCTTCGACGAAGGCATCTAGTTCCTCTAGCTCTTTCTGTGTCATCGGGTAGACCTTGCTCGGTATCGTTTTGGGTGCATCCTTCGTTAAGTTTATTTCATGGTCCCATTCTTTGTGGTCTGGTAAGCGATCAAAGTTCTTCTCCTTGAAGAGGTGTTTGAATCTGATCAGATATGGGGGTATCTGGGTTCCTGTCTTGTCGCTGGCTGTGGTTTTCGCTGGTTCAGCCACCTTCTGTATCTTGATCGTCTGGTGGTTTATTTTGCACGTTTTGGGCATCTGTCGAAGACAATTTCTCCTGTCCTCCATTTGATTGTTGGGTTGTGGTAGACAAGCCAGTCATGTCCTAGTAGCATGTCGGTTTTTCCGATATCGAGTACGATGGCTTCCATATGCTCCTTGTGTCCTTTAATGTCGATGTGGACCTCCGCTACTCGGTCTGCTGTTTTCTGACGATTGGGTGATCCGTCTGCATTTATGATGGGAATCTTCTTGATTCGTCGTGTCTTCAGTCCTGTTTTTGCTACTATCGCGGTGTTGATGCAGGTCCTATCCGCTCCGCTATCGACTTCTGGTGTTATCGTTGCGATTCCTTTTCGTGTTCGTATCCTCGCTGGTACTGCGAGCTCTTTCCTCTTTGGTGGTTTGTCCCCTTGGATGGTTTTTCTTGGTGCTTCAGATCGCTTGGCAGGAATGGTGTATTTCAGAGTATGGGATGATCTACATCCGGTATCGAAGCGAGTCTGTTTCAGTTGTATGGGTCGCGATTTAGCACCTCCTAGTCGGACCCTTCGGCAAAACCCTCTTTGTCAGAGCTTTCTTCATCCTTGTCTTCTTCGTCCTCTCCTTCTTCTTCTTTCACTTCTCTGACCCGGGATTTTCCTTTCTTCTTCTTCTTGCAGTTTCGTGCATAGTGTCCCTTTAAGCCACAGTTGAAACATGTGACATTTGCTGCTCCTTTTCGTGGTTCCGGGCAGTTTCGTGAGATGTGTCCTGGTTTATTGCAGTTGAAGCAGTTGTTGCTTCGTACTTTGTCGACTTCCATGGCCTGTCCTGCTCCTCGGCTTGGATTTCCGGCCTTGCGCTGATTGCTTGTGAATTCTCCTCTCATCACATTTCTGTGTTCATCGATGTTTCGTCCAATCGCTCGAACTGTCTTGATATATTCATCTCCATCTGTTGGAAGTGTGGAGATTGAGTGTACGGCTTCTGCTGTCCTTCGGTTTAAGCTCTTCTCGAGTAGGAAACGAGGGGCTGTTCCTGTCATTCCTGCTTTCCCTGCGAGGTCTACGAATTCATCCAGAAATTCGTCGATGGGTCGGTTTCCCTGTCTGATGTTGAATAGTTTGCTTCCTGCTTGTGATGGCGACATGACATTGCTGAATCGTGTCTCTATCTCGGTTATGAAGTCGGCCCATGTGCTTTGGTTTGTAGTGGTGTCGATCTTCTTTGATGCCCAATGGGCTCCGGGTCCGTCGGTCATTCTAGACAGGACCGCTCCAATCTTCTGTGTATCCGTGAGGTCTCCATGTGCGGTTATGTAGAGTTTCATCTTCTCCACCAAATATCGAAGGACGTTCGATCTCCTGTAAAGGATTTCGGGTCGGCGATGATTCCCTTGTATTCTGTCGTCATCCTTTGGGGGTTTTCTTCGTCGTTCTCTTGGTCTTGGTCTTCCTGTTCCTGGATCTGTTGTTCTTGGGTCTGCTGTGCTTGTACTTGGGCTTGCTGTTCTTGGAGCTGTTTCTGTCTTCGCTCCTCTCTCTGTTCTTTCCAGTAGTCTAGGTCGACTCCTGCGATTCTACAAGCTTGTTCAAAATCGGCCCACTCTGCGGCGGTTGGTCCGGTTGTCTTTGGTAGTCCTTTTCGCTCCCTCCACCGATAGTATTCGTCCCAGTCGCTGTTGCTTACTTTCGCCACGGTGGTGCGATTCTCTCCTTATGCAGTGCTTCGGCGGATTGGTCCTCTGAAGGGATTCGGTGGTTTCGTTCCTGTGTGTCCTTGACTCTGGTGTCGTTCTCGTTGGTTCTGTCGTACGCTCTGTGCGTCGTGCCCTCTCTGTATCAGTATGTCTTCCTCCTGTGTTCGGCGATTATAGTTCTCGATCTGTTGTCGTCTAAAATCTCGGGCTTGTGTTCGTTCTTCTCTCGTTTTCTTGCGGATGGGTTCGTCCTCTTCTTCGGCAAGAAGATTCTGGTCTGACCACAGCTCTTCTGGGCTTATCCCGTATTCTCCTCTAGGAAGAGTTCTGCAATGAGTTGTGCTGCTCCTTCGCTGAGGATTTCAGCGGGCTCGTCTGTGTGGTGAAGGCAAACTCTCTCAGAAATGCCTGTTCTTCGTCGTCGCTACTTGGTGTGGGTGTGCGCTCTCTCTTTCGTTTGTTTGGATTGCTAGTGTCTCTGCGGGTGGCGTGGACTGTCTCTGCGAATGGCGTGGACTGCAATGTCTGGTCTACTTCTCTGAGCCAAGTGCTCTCGTCGCTCGTGCTAGTGCTCGCTGGGTCGGCGACTGCTTGTCGTCGAATGTTGATCAAGTCTTTGATAAAGCGTGACGTGGTGTGTGTGTGAGTCTGAGCGAGTCTCGACGAGGCTTAATATCTTGTTAGGCTAGACGAATCTCAGAAGGACTCGGGCAGACTAAGTGCGAGAGTGGTCTTGAGATGATGGCAAAAGGAATATTAAGCCTAGCGTTACTGGTACATCTGGGAGTCCTTATATACACTACAGTACTCGAGCACGGACCATGGGCTGCGCAATGCTGTGGACTGCGGATGAGTAAGACTGGAAGGAGATGACTCAGGATGACTAGGGAAGTGAGATGACTCGATGGCTGCGCGCTGCGCAGCATGATGGGGGAGATAAGGGATGTGGGAAAGATAAGATAAGAAAATGAATAGTCTTTTGGGCGGCGTCTGTAACAGGATGGCGCATTAAGCTGCCAGGAACGATCGAGGAGTGGAAGCACTTCGCTCGACTCGAAAGTAGTCCTCTAAGGGCGTGTTCCGGCTCAAGCAGTCTGCTGCAAGTTACTGCGCTGACCGCGAACCGGGGCCCATAACCTGTTGAAACTGGACCCAAGCTAGGAAGCTCTTGAGCTAGAACGGACTACTTACGTTAGTGGATTGTTGGAGGTTAGTCTTACTGCGTAGGCTTGGTTGAGTGAAACTCGGTTATCTTATTGGCATACTACATAGGACATATTTATACATATCTAAGTGGCGCACAGACCATCAGGGTTGAGGGTGCGCTCACTAATCCTAGTGATAATAGCGCAGAGTATGACTGAGCATACAGACTGCGCTGTGAAGCCAAGAAAATTAGGGCAGAGGGAAAATAATAGGGCGCAGGGTTGCTGCCACATTTTCAACAGCAATGTTAGCCGTTACACCATACCGGAGCAGACGTGCTGAGCAATGTATATATCATCTCTGAATTGCGTGAAGAAAAAAAAAAATCAACCACAAACTCGACCAGGTACCATCTCTGAGGAAAAGCTGCCTGTATGTTGATTGAGTGAACCTAGGAATGCAGGTCTATCACAACAGCATTAGCCATGGAAATGGGCACGTGTTAATATGTGGATGTGTTGTGGCTGTGCACGAAATTTTGAGTTCGCCTCGAGATACCAACAAAAAGAGGATCAAGTTTCATTTCAGACCCGCTAAAAAGTCGCTTGCCGAGGCCGGTTTCTGCACGTCAAAGGCTTTGAAAAACTAGGAAAATCATGGCGGAGCACGACTTGTCTAAAACGATCATTCCATACCTGGATCGCCATCTTGCTTTCCCTTTGCTGGCACATCTCGTCGAGACATCGCTTTTCCCCGTGGAGGACGTCCAGATCGCGCAATATGAGCTCGTCAAAGGGACGAATATGTTTGATTACGCTGTAGGCTTGTTTGAGCAGATATACCCAGACAAGGAGACCCCGCCTGGTGAGCCGTGATCGCATTCATGACTAGGATTGCATTCACTCAATCATGCTTCCCACCTGCAGAATTCGCAGAGAAGCGCCGAAAAGCCTTATCGACATGCGAGCAGCTTGAACAGGAGGCCCAAGCTGTGTTGGATGTCATCCAAAATCCCGACGTAGCACAAGCACTGCGACAGGACAAGAACCAAAATTTGCAGTATCTGAAGGACAACTACACCGTAAGTTCGCCTCCAGTATAGTATCATACTCGAATTTTCTAAAAGTCAAGGCACCGTTTCCCAGCTCACACTAGAACAAATCACCGCGCTATATAATTTTGGACAGTTCCAATACTCGTCCGGAAATTATAGCCTTGCTGCGGATTATTTGTACCACTTCCGCATCCTTTCCACGGATAACGACTTGAACACGTCGGCACACTGGGGCAAGCTCGCGTCGGACATTTTGACGGGGAGATGGGACGTGGCCTTGGAGGAGCTCAACACGCTGCGGGAGGCTATCGATTCCCGGTCGTCCGTCTCGCATCCAGGCGTTGGCGGCGCAGGCGGCGCAGCGAGCGCCCCCGAGCCTGCACTCGTGCAGCTCCATTCAAGAACATGGCTCGTGCATTGGTCGCTCTTCGTCTACTTCAACCACCCGCAAGGTCGGACGCTCCTCCTCGAGACGTTCCTCGCGCCGACGTACCTCAACACGATACAGACCGCGTGTCCGTGGATCCTGCGCTACCTCGCCACCGCGGCGATCCTCTCCCGCAAATCGATCTCCGCGTCCGCGACGAGCGCCGCAGCGCCGCAGTCGTCGCGCGTGCGCAATGCCATCCGCGAAATCGTAAAGGTCATCCAGATGGAGGAGTATCAGTTTCAGGACCCAGTGACGTCGTTCCTGAAAGAACTCTATGTAGAGTTCGACTTTGAGGCAGCGCAGAAAAACTTGACGATCGCGGAAAAGGTGGTAGAGAATGATTTCTTCTTGCAAGACTTTAAGGATGATTTCTTGGATAATGCGAGGTACTTGATCAGCGAAGCGTATTGCAGGATTCATCAGAGGATCGACATCGGGTATGTCCCCCTCCTATTTCGCTATTCTTCCTTGTTACTGACTTAATCGCTTTTCGATTCACTAGAGATCTCTCCGATCGCCTAAACTTGTCGCGCGACGAGGGTGAAAAGTGGATCGTAACCTCATCCGCGAGACGCGCATGGGCGCAGATGCCAAAATCGACCTAGAAAAGGTGAATTCCTAAGTCTCATTCTAGCGCCTTGTTCTGCATTGCTGACACGGGATGGGTCCATCTACGCAGAACGTGATTCAGATCAACCGACCGCCTCTCCCGGTCTACCAGTCTGTTATCGAAAAAACAAGAGGGCTCGCTCTCCGCACGCAGGCGCTGGGAGCCGCCATCGCAAGAACCACGGCCGCATCGACGGCTGCCGTCGCAGAGGAGTCCCAAAATGCTGTCAATGGCGTGACAAAGAACGATAACCAAGCTCCTGCTCTTGCTGTCGCTTGATTGTACTGTATTTTTTCGGGGCAATGTATCATGATTCGATGTTTCTTCCTTCGTTTATGACATTCATTCGCTCAGCTAGACAGACTAGCCGAAGCGGACAGTACCCTAGATCGTGCTTCGACAGGATATGTTACAACAGATCAGTCCGGCGCAAGAAATACTGGTTCTACATCATGACTGATCGTCTCTTTCTGTATCAGGGTACAACTGCAATCGCCGTATCTCAGGTACAGGGGTAACGGAATGGGAAATGCGAAACACTCACTTTTCCAGGATTGAAGAGACCCAGAGGATCAACGGCGCGTTTGAGCGTCTTCATGAGCTCAACGGTGCCAATACCCAGCTCTTCAACCAAAAATTCCTTTTTCCCATACCTACTCCATGCTCCCCGGTACCTATTTCGCAAATGATCCGTTAGTGCTAAGCCTATCACGTCCAAAGCTCCTTGCAAACTCACAAGTGCCATCAAGAGCAATTGCTCGCTTGACCATCCGGTGTACCGCATCATGAGCAAGGGCCTTTTCCTCGTCGGTGTTGAACAGTATCATGGCGTGGAAGTTCCCATCACCGACATGCCCAATGAATGGTGAAGTGAGGCCGACTTCGGCGAGGTCTTTCCTCGTCTCGTAAACGAGCTCGGGCAGATTCGAGACAGGAACACTGGCCGACGATCGATACACCAGGTTGAATATACTATAATTGAGTGCTCGGTGACTGCTTACCACACATCAGTACCCCATGCTCGGCTCCCCTCCACCAATGTCAGGCCGGCAAACGGCGCGTTCTTTCGATCGGTCCACAAGTCAGCCGCTTCCTGATCATTACGGCGAGCGAAAATGCTGTAGCGCCGTGCTTTTCTACGATCCTCTTGACGACGCGCGCGGTCTCCTGGAGCGACTCCTTCGACGAGCCTTGAAATTTGAAAAACAGACTATCTTTCTCTGGCCACTTGCGCGCCGACACGCCGTGTATGTTCGTCGCTTTCATGAAGAGTTCGTCCATCAACTCAACGCATTCTGAAAAGGACAAGATTGAGGTGAGATATCCGGCCTCCTTGTTTGAGCGACGTGACGTACGAATTCCAACTCCTTGATTTAGCACTTCTGTGACCGCTTCGGTGGCCTTGCGCACATCAGGGAACTGCGCAACGGCCACCGTCGTCTTCAGAACGGGCGCAAGACGGATCGTCACTGAAACGAGGTTGAGATTGATGTTTCAACTAAAAAGGTTGATGAATGACCTTCTGTGACTATTCCCAGCGTCCCTTCCGCGCCAATGAAAAGTTTCGTCAGATCAAATCCGGCTGAGGACTTGCGTGCTCTCCTCCGGGTCTTGATGACTTCTCCGGAGGGAAGGACAACTGTCTGGACGATGCATGTGAGCGCCTGGATGATTCTGCACTAAAACCATGGCATACGGCGTTCAGGAACCACTCTCCTTTTGCGGTACCATACCTTACGGCATTTGCTGGAGCGTGAAGTTAGTTTTTAAGACCAAGTATAGAAATATGCGGAGTTTGGAGAGCACGTACTGCCGGAACAGCCGGTGCTGAGCATGCCTCCAATTGTTGCGCCTGGCGCGGGATCAATCTGCACGGTGCACGTTTACCATAGCTCGACGACTGGTACCACAATGCGTACAGGAAAGAATAGAGGAATCCCTGCATACGGAAATGCGCTAAGAGCGACACATTAAATCACGTTTGTACGTACCCTTGTCTTTCAATGTCTCATTAATATCCATCCACCTCGCTCCAGGCTGGCATACCAGATCCGAATCCGCCTCTATGGCCGGCTTTTAGGAAACGCCACATGTGAAACAACGATGTTCATACCATGGATTTCAAGAATCTTGTCCATTCGTGAGAGATCGACACAGATGCCTCCGACTTGATGCTACATAGAATTGTCGTCAGCCGATTGATATGCCAAATGATGCCATGCAAATTACCGCATGTGTGTGGCCCTCCAAGCTCGTTGCACCTGAATACGGGGTTACGGGCATACGGTACTTCCTGCTGATGTTCACAATTTTCACAACATCTTCAGTTGTGTTCGGATATACAACAATGTTGTATATCGATTCTGAAATGGACCATGCGTTAGGGCTTGATGGTTCTTAGATGCCTGAATAATAACGCACCCTTGTGATAGTCGAGTTGGGAAAGGCCATGCACAGCTAGATCATCAGGATCGTCGGAAACGATATTGCCAGATGGAAAAGCAGCCTTAAGCTCCTCAATAGCATGCCTAAATTCATCAAGAGACCCGAATGAAGTGCCATATTGCTTGCTTGTGCTGTCAGGTGACAAAGGGTTGCCTGACGCATTCCACAATGTATCTCTTTCAGCGAACGCATAGCCAGCGCATGCGCTTGCGCTGGATGCAATTAACAAGGAGGTGAAGCCGGACTTGTGAGGGCCCCTCTTCCTGATCCTGCCGTGCTCCCGCCTTCTCCACTTCTATGTCCGCCACTATTGCCCTTCCGACCAGTTGCCGGATTGGACGTGGGGCTAGCACCGGGGTCTGACCTGCTTAATGATTGCGAGAAAAGACGTTGCGGACAATACACGTTGCGGGGACAACCAGAGCTAGTGTTCGGCCGGCTGTTGGGGCATTGCGAGACAGGAACAAGAGACGAGCACGATTTGAGGTCTGGCAGGCCCTGTACAACAACCTTGAGGCTAACATGTTTTCTCTTGGAACGCGGTAGCAGGCTTGACAGGAACTACAGGTCGAGGTCGCAGATAATTTGGTGAGGCCGAAGTAGGGGAAAAGGAGGCGTCATATATATGTAGATGTTCGTTGCGCATGCGAACGAGGTACCATTGGCTGATCTGAGTGCCGAAAAACCGGAGATAGTTCGTCCTCGTGGTTTCTCCATGGACGGAAATCGGCAAGTTATGGAGCGTGTCGTAACCGGTCCGTGTAAAAAAAAGTCAATTTGAAGCGACTGTGCCAAGAAATGCTGATAGACTCTTTCTGATTGGGTTTTTTAGGATCCCTGAAGCACGAGAAACATACCGATGTTGCCTCCTATCTCCTTTTTTTTTATAAAATTTATACCGTCATATTCGAACTGTTTAGAAAAATTGTTGTTTGCATGCACACCTATTTGCTTTAAATTTCTTGCTGGTTCGAGTTAGAGAGATCGTCCCACCAAACATAGCACAACGTCTCTTACTTCAACTCCTCCATGGTCCAGCGTGCTACTGAAAATGGCCCTTCTAGATCCTGTTTTGTCTTTCCTCCAATGTCGGTTCTCTTCATTGCCCCCGAATGGCGCATCTCACATCTCAATGGGGCTGAACTACCACCAGTTTCGATGTTGGTCCATCACTACGTAGCCCCATATACGGTGGGATCCAAGTATCACGATCAAAATCAAAAAGGCACGATGATGGCCAAATTTCTTGTAGCCGTAGTTCAGCATGTCCTCACTCCCTTGGGCCAAGAGTACAACGTCAACGAAATCATCAAATCTTGTGGCCTTTCTGTGTGTATCACTTGACTGACTTCAAAGTGCACAATATGTGTACGACAGTGATCCACCTGTTTTTAAAAATTCTTCTCCAGCACGGATCGGCATTTGGAACGCCCCGCATGTATGTAAGCAAGAGTCTTTGTTCTTCAAATCCTAGCAGCAACAGCATATGAAGGCGAGTTTGCAACAATGATTCATCCCCCGTATTTTCAGTAGGAGCCTGCAGAAGTATGTCAGTGCTTGCAACAGGACATCCGACCCGTTCAGTGAAAGGGCATGGGACTTGTGTCGCCATTTCTGGCTGAAGAGGTTATGCACTCCACCAATGCGATGGAGTAGTCGCTTCCTCTCAAGTCGACGGCCCCGTTCTTGTCTGAAACGGCACAAGTTTAAGGGGCTGTATAACGTATGGACTCGTTCCTAACTTGAAACGCTGCCATTGACTCCGAAGATGGGGCTCGTGACACTTCCATTTGTTTTTGGTTTTTTTCTCCTTTGCTCATGCGGCTGGAACTCGCGAGGATGTGAGCCAGTGGTGACACTGCCATCACATTGCAATTTTGCATTCTCACTACACACGTGCTAAGACTTTTCCAAATCATTGCTTGGAGATGCGGCTTGAATACTTGAGTCTTGAGCATTCATCAGCTTCATTAGTTGTCCTTCCCGAGAAACGGCCTTGTTGCCTAGAGGGAGCCGCTCTGAGTTCATCAGTTTGAGTACTTCACCTGATTTGTTTGTTCAACTTCTCTTCTAATGACGTATTACTGTAAGCTTATATATTAAGACTCGATCTTCTGTAACCACGCCGGTCCGGCTATTTGGTGACCACCGGATACTTACTCTGCGGTTCCTTTACTTCCGGTCGCTTTCCATACGACGACTCGAAGCTTGAAGCTTCAGCTCTCAGATCAACATTGGTGGGTGAAATGGAACTCCCAAAGCACACAAAAGCGCTAGTGTTATCGACAACATCGGCGGCAAAACAACCAGTCTATCACGATGTAACCTTGGAAGAACGACCTATTCCTGCTTTGAAAGCAGGTGAAGTCCTTGTACGAATCGGTGCGGCAGCGTTCAATCATAGAGATGCAAGTCTCCATTCCACAATGCGGCCTTATCAATGCTTCACTGCACATGATGCGATTGACGATCGTTCAAATAGGTATGGGTAAGAAAGGGACTTTATCCCGGGATTGCACCTGGAAGCGTACTTGGCGCCGACGGTGCAGGTACGCGAAGTTCATGGACTGGGCGTGATCCGAGTCTCTTGATAACGACTGAACAGGAACTGTGATCGCGTCGAGCGATCCAAATGATCCCTTGATCAACGAGAGAGTTTTCCTCACACCCATGAGAGGATGGGAGAAGGACGTCAACGGGCCGGAATCTCAGTAAGCCTCACATTTCGTTCTTATCAAGGTCTACGGCATTCGACATGATTGCCCGAAAGGTTCGGAATTCTCGGCGGTGTCAAGTATCCATCCTTAGGGACTTTTGCCGAATACGTTGTAGTCGAACGAAACCAACTCGTAAAGACTCCTGAATATCTTGACGATATCCATGCGGCTGCCTGGCCGTTGGCCGGATTGACTTCTTGGAGGTAGATTCTCAGTAGACTCGTCATACTTTGTTTTCACCATGTCGTTAATCACCAACAGAGCCGTCAGCGTACTTGGACAGGTAAGAGCAGGACAGAACGTCCTCATAACAGGCATCGGCGGGGGTGTTGCTTTGATTGCCATGCAGATATGCTTGGCAAAAGGAGCAACCGTCTACGTCACAAGTGGTAAGCAGGAGAAGATCGACAAGGCGATCTCGTTGGGCGCCAAAGGCGGGGCTATCTATCATGAGAGTGAGCGGCCGTATTTCTTATTGCAATTCAGTTCAAGATCGCAGGACTCATCGCCTTTCTTGTGTAGAGAATTGGCCCACGAACATTGGTGCACTCTTGGCCAAAAATTCTCCGGACCACAAAGTGCTGGATGTCGTCATTGACTCTGGTGGAGGAGATATCATGTCGCAGACTGGGAAAATACTCGGCTACGGCGGTAAGGTCATCTGTTATGGGATGTAAGTCATTGTAGTTTCATATGAGCGCATGACGAGCTCAATAACTTCGTTAGGACTGCCAATCCGACTATTTCGTTCACTATGCGTGAGGTCTTGAAGAATCAACAGCTGCTCGGTGCGTGATATATCGTCCATCGCACCTTTAGGTGGCGTAATGACGAGTGCATCGGCAGGAACCATGATGGGCTCCCATCAAGATCTCATCGACGCAACTGAGTTCCTCGAGAAACATCAGATCGTCCCCATCGTCTCACGCGTCATTGATGGGCTCGAATCTGCAGAGGAAGGCTTTGAGTGGATGAAACAAGGCAATCAGTTTGGAAAGATCGTCATTAGGGTGTCTGCGGTCGCTCAGACGAGGTTGTAAATTGCGATGTACAGTAAACTTTCTGAGAGCGGATTATGCGAAGCTGGAGAGTGTCAGTTGTCAAGGAATCTCCGCTAAGCGAGGTTCTGTGTGGACGTGTAGAGGACTGCACCATGCCCGGCTGTATGAAGGCTTTTCAGGCAAGGTCCAGAGTCTTGGCCTCAGTAAATACTAAATAGCTGACATGCAGACGGAATGTCCACTCACTCTCTTTCCAATTCAATAGGAAGTCGTCTTCCATAAGGAGACACTTCTGATTTATTATCACGCTCCACACTTTAGGTGACGTACCCGAGAGCACGCCATTGATTTCTTGATGGCTCTACGTAGATAAATGGTCGGGCCAAGATGCCGTCTGGTCGCGACGGGTTATATACCCAGATGGGGGTCGACAAGAACCGAGGCGCACGTTGAAGCCTGTTCTTCCGACAATGTCCTCTGAAAAACTCGAGAAAGGCAGCGCCGAACGCGATTTGCCATCTTTGACGGAAGATATATTCACGGATGACTCTATCGATCCCGTATATCACGCCAAAGCCCGCATATTGAACAATGCCTTGCAAGAAATCGGAATGGGCAAGTATCAATGGTATGTGTTGAGCTCGGCGTCGAGGTCCTTTCTTTTTTATTCAAGCAGATTGTTTATCAGGGGATTGTTTGTCGTTGCTGGATTCGGTTGGCTTGCGTAGGTCAAATTTCTCCACTGACAATGTCAAGACCTTGCTAACCTTCCTGGTTTTCTTCCAGGGACAATTTATGGCCGGTGTGTAATTGTGTCAAGCGAAAAACAAGGATGGCGATAACCCGGTCTCGTAGATTGTGACTGGGCTCATTCTATCTCCTGTTGTCAATGAATTCAATTTCCAAGGGCCTTTTCTCAAACTCGGCCAAAATATTGGCCTGCTTGTGGGCGCAGCGTTCTGGGGCATAGCTTCCGACATCTGGGGTCGACGGTGAGCGTGTTTTAGTTGCTTTTCACGATAATCACTCAGACGCATCTCACAGTATCTCGTTCAACCTCACGTTGCTCATCACCGCCGTCTTTTCGCTTGCTGCTGGCGGCTCCCAGGATTACGTCGCCCTAACGTCTCTTGCGTCTGCTTGGTCTGTCGGTGTCGGGGGTAATCTTCCGGTCGATTCGGCCGTGTTTCTTGGTAAGCGTCAATATGTCGGATGTCAAGAACTTCGAGAGGCTGAACAGGCATTTTCCAGAATTCGTTCCAGCGTCTCATCAGTACCTTCTGACTATTCTTTCCATTTGGTGGGCGTTTGGACAGTTGATTGGCAGTCTGGTACGTTGGCAATTTTCAATACACCGTCGGGGCATTGATTAGAATAACTCCGAAAGATTGCCTGGCCTCTCATCGGAAATTTCTCTTGTGAAATAAGTGAACCCCCTAATTGTCCTCGGTCTTCTAACCAAGGATGGCGGTATTTCCTGTTCACGATGGGCGGCCTGATGCTCATACTCTGGGGCCTTCGATTTTTCGTCTTTAAACTGTACGAAAGCCCGAAGTTCCTGATGGGCAGAGGAAGAGACGAGAAAGCCGTTGAAATCATTCACAAAGTCGCGGCCTATAACGGCAAGACAAGCAATCTCACTTTGGAACAGTTGTCTGCGGTGGACAAGCTTGCTGACGAAAGCGCTTTGGATACTTCCGCCCGTGGCGCTGTCATGAGGAAGCTAAGCAAGTTCAGAGGAAATCACGTACGGTCCTTGTTTGCCACGCGCAAGCTAGCCTATTCTACGAGTCTTCTCATAATTCTTTGGGGTGAGTAACGCTTTGCGATCGCCGATTAGGTTAAACTCATTCGTCTGTAGCTTTCATAGGACTTGCTTTCCCCCTGTGCGTAGCAGCCAAACTTTCGAGTGTCAACGGCTGAAAATTTTTCCTGAACGGCAGGTATAACGCCTTCGTCACGTATTAGTACGTGCCAGCCTTCTTTTTCGTTGCATAATATCTGCTTATCTTTATGCTTCAGTCTCGCCACACGGGGCGCCGACTTTGGCGATGGGTCTGTTTATATCACGTATCGAAACGTAAGTGCGGCCGCCTCTCACTCCAATAAAGTGCATAATCCTTCCGCTGCAGCAAGTCATACTCAGTGTCATCGGTGTTCCGGGTGCCCTTCTGGCTGGGTACATGGTGGAATTGCCCCTTCTAGGCAGGAGAGGGACCTTGGCCATCTCAACGGGTTTGTGTCAACTCCGAGATTCCTTGTGATTGCACACCTGACCCATTGCATATAGTGCTCACTGGAGTGTTCATTCTTGTGTCAACCACCGCGCGCACATCGAACGCCCTTTTGGGTTGGAATTGTGCTTATAGTTTTACGAGCAATGTCATGTACGGGGTATTGTATGCGATCACCCCTGAGCTCTTTCCTACGAAAGACAGAGGCACGGGAAATTCGATTGTGGCAATCGCAAATCGCGTCTTTGGCATTATGGTGAGTTGAATCGATCTGCGTAATGCCGACTGCATCCTAACAAATTGGGGTCTTGGCGAACACAGGCGCCTATCATCGCCCTGTACGCCGACCTGACCACTTCTGTTCCCATATTCATCGCGGGTGCTATATTTGTCGTTGCTGGGTTCATCGCGCTCTTGCTACCATTCGAATCGCGTGGCAGGGCTTCTCTGTAACGGACCGATGTAAGCTCCGTACCACCGAGCAATGTTTAGCGCTTTCGGCCTGTCTATCACTCGCACTGTTGTGGCTTGTGCGTAAAAATAGCAATTGACGCGCGATCCAGCTGGCTCCGGCTTGGCAGCGACCATGATTGATGTTGGAGCTGGCATCGACACAACCTCACCTCCGTGCTTCCTTACCGTACAAAAGGCCCTTCGAGGCCGCATATTTTGTTCTTATATGGCTTGCGCTCACACGCATGCCGAATATCAGAAAGCTGGCTGCATCATTTCCCAGAAGTACGGACGATTGCTTAGTGTCGGTAAGCAAAGTGCTTCGTCTTCGAACGTATGTTTTGAGGATGTTCAACTAGTCATGACCTAGCAGGGAAGAATACGGCTTTCATTTTGTCCGCAACCAATCAATTAGGCTTTTCCAGATTGAAATTTGACTTTCAGAAATGGTTTCCCGAGACGCGAAATGGTTTCCCGAGACAGGCGGGAATCGTCGATTTAGTCCGTCGGGGTATGTTCAGGGCCGCCAATCCTGATGTTTTCTGATATGCTCTTCCGAACGATTATCTGCTATGCATGGCCCGCGTACATCATGGACCCTTCCATTCTCGAAGGACAGCGGATCTATTTTGGAGCATCGACCCAACCTAATGAGGATGACTGCAATTCATTGGCTTACATCCTTCGCCTACGACCCGAGCACTGACATGGCTTCGGTCAAGCCGGACCTCGGTGAATTTAATCGTCTTGTGGAAAAAAAAATCACCGGTGCGTTTACTCGGCGGGCCGCTCATTGCTAGCCTCGTTTTCTGACGAGCGAAAAAGTTGCACCTGCTTGCCAGCTTCGCCCCGGTCCCGACATGCCCAAGGAGATTTCCTCATTCATCCGCCCGTTCCCTCCGAACAAACCGACGCTCTGATTGGTTTGATGTTTGATGCATGTAGTAAGGTTTGCGCCGGCGAGCGACATGGGCATCAGATATACCTCTTTCCAGGCCGATTTTCGGGTGCGCCCAGCGCTCATGTTATAATATGCCAATTGATCGTACATGCTGAAACCGACGGATCGAATGCTACAGCCACCTGCGGAGACGGACGCCGCACTTTATTTCATTTCATGGAGTCTCTGACATGCACAGTTCCGAGACTCAAGAACGCTGCCTCCACGCCGTCCTCTCGCGTCGAGCTATAACGAAACAGCCTTCCATCATAGGCTCATCAAATTCAGACCTCATTTCCTACTTCAGGCTTTTCGTCCAGGATAAATCGGGCAGGACGGGTCGTGGTTATCCCCATCTTAGATCTGACCGGAAAGCTGAAATCTCCGTAAGCATATGCTGCCGCCTACGAACTATTCAAGCGCCTTTCGACTTTTGGAAAGTTTTCACAAGCTCACTTCTCGCCTGGCCTTTCTCAGTCATTTTCATTGTACTGATATAGCATGGATAAACCATGCTTTCGATTCGAATTTCCGAGATCCTGCCACAGCACCCGTGCCTCACATGCTCGGGCTATATATGATGGGTGTAGTTTCCACACCCTTACGAACAACTGTCGCGAATTCGCCACGCTTTTGACATGTCTCTCCTCAAGATTCCTTTCCTCCTACTGGACTCTATCGAGATGAAAGTCAACGCTACTCCGCCTAATCCGCCATCGCCACTTGAGGAGCATATCGTCCCTGACTGGCGAGAACGGTTTTTGAAGCGCCTCGCCATTCCTTGTCGATTTTTGAGGGTATTGTTGGGTATTTCTTTGATCCGCTCTGCGCTCCTGACGTATTGATCCAGGCCCTTTATTGGGCAGTCGAGATGATTGAGATCCTCGTTATCCTGTCAAATCGCTTCCCTTCCTCGCCCATATCTCATCACATTCTCAGGACGTTCGTATTCAATGGAATCGCTCCGTCGCACATTCGCGTGACCCCCCTGTTCCTGCTTGGTAGTCTCCTTGGAGTATTCGGCACGATGCTCCGAGTCAAATGCTATCGCACCCTTGGACGATTATTCACTTTCGAACTCTGCATCCGGAAGGATCACGAACTTATTGTCAGCGGCCCGTACGCCGTCATCCGCCACCCCAGCTATACCGCGCTCATCCTATCCATCGTTGGCTCTCTGTGTAACCACGCGTCTGGCTCGTGGTTGAGGGAATGTGGCGTCCTGGACACGGGGCTGGGTCGGGTTCTGTTGCTCGTATGGCTGGCCATAGCCAGCGCCGTTGTGGCGAGCCTATTGTTGCGCGTGCCTATAGAAGACACGCTGCTGCAGAACGCGTTCCCTCACGAGTGGTCAATCTGGGCAAGGAAGGTGCCATACAAGCTAGTGCCAGGCGTTTATTGATCAGGTACGTGGTGAGCGGTGGCACGCATCTCATGAAGAATGGATGGTGATATCCACATCCGTACGACAGGCGCCTATGTAAAACCGTGGGGCTCCTGGTGCCCTTGAACGCGACGTGGGACGGACAACTTTTGCAGAACTACAACGGGAAACCATACTTTCCGATGAATTCAACTTCCATCGTGACCATTCTGTTGATGATTCAACATGGCCTGTCGATTGCACACCTCCAGACTAGGAGATGGCTCGCGGAATTTTTGCCTCTGAATGGGGTATTGATATCTGAGGTACTATGGAGTGCAGGGCCTGCACTCACCTAAGCAACGTTGCCTCGCATCGGATAAAATCTCTTGCCTGTCGAGGAAAGAATTCAGGACTGGTGGCGGGGAGAAAGGCACGTTCGCAGAATATTTATCTATTAAAGTTCTTCCTACAGATAAATAGTAACTTGGGCCGATACGCTCATGAATTCGTTTGTGACTTACTTTCTATATATGGTTTCGATATCCTACTTCCGCGATGTATTCGCAAGCAGCAGTTTGATGCAGCTGCAGCCACATCTGACCGTCTTCAAAGCTTAAATTAACCGAGTTCGCTTTCCGGAAAACAGGATGCTTCATGCCAAAAGGAACATGCCACGCAGCGGATTCGATTATCGTCTGAACTCTAGATCGATCTTGAAAACCTTGGCGCGATGGAACTCAGATATCCTGGGGTACTGTTAGTCCAATGGAGTTATAGTGCTTTCACTCGAACTTCCATACTGCCTTCTAGCGTGGTGGCTAGTAAGATAAAAGAGGAAGACACCTCTGAATGCAAGATTTATGTATGACGGCGCACGACCAACACCAACAGCCGCTGTTTCTTGTCGGTTTATTGCAACTTGTGTTTCAGTGCTCATGCAAGTCCGGTCCGTACGGATGTACTGTAGTTTGCTGTGTGGTGCAATTGAAATCTCGGCAACATCCGGTCCTGTTCAGCACTCCTTACAGGTATTCTCCTTCTCGACTAGAAGTCCATAGTTTAGAAGTCTTCTGAATCCCAAACGAGTCTGTGCTCAGTTTCGTGGAATGCACATGCTGGATGCACATCCAGCATCCATAGTATGCTAATTCTTGCGACTCTGCTGCGGTATCCGAGAATTTGGTCTCCGCCTTAGCTACTGAGTTGGATTCATAAAGACCTTGTCATCACATTCTCAAGGCCTCGACTTCGTTTGCGGCGGTCTTAGAAGAGCGCTACCCTGTGGTGCTATAAAGACTGCATGTGCCCTGCTTTTCACTCAATTTTGGTTCTGAGACAACAATCTGAAGCGAGGCATGTTCTGGCTCAGAGAAGTTATGCTTTTCGCGGCTACGGCGGCATTCCACAGGGTAGCGACTTCGCCACAGCCGGAACCGCCAAAGAACGAACTCTTGCCTCCGAGTCTTGTGGAAAAAATAATCGTGTCCCTAGTTCCAGCTGCCATCAAGGTCTGTCTACGGTCGCTGCCATATCTGTATGCATTCTATATTGACTGGCGCTTCAAGGCCTTCTTCTGGACGGCTTCATTGACAGATCTAGCGATTGTCCTAGCCTGTAACCAGCTATTGCCACATGCAGTAACTGCTTGTGTTCTTCGATTTCTCACCTGCTCGAGCACAGCTCCTGCCGAGACGATACGCGTCACGCTGCCGTTCTTCGTTAGCTGGGTCGTGTCGATGGCAGGATCCGCGATCCGTCTGCACTGCTTTCGAATCATGAAGTCGTATTTCACGTTCCAGCTGAGCATCCGGAAGGACCACAGGCTCATCACCTCGGGACCGTATGCGGTCGTGCGGCACCCGAGCTACGCCGGCGGCGCACTGGCACTCGGTGGCCTCGTCCTGTGCCACCTGAGCAGCGGGTCGTGGATCGCGGAATGCACGCCTGTGGGCGCACGTATGTGGTCGTTGCCCGGTTTGGCGGCGCTGGGACTGGCGTCTGTGCAGCCGTTGGTGGTGATGGTGGGAAGGATGGCGACGGAGGATGCTATGCTGCGGGGACATTTTGGAGTAGAGTGGGAAGAATGGGCCAGACGCGTGCCGTATAAAATAATACCAGGCGTATATTGATATCCTGGCGCGCTTTACGAAGAACCGGCATTGGAGTATCCGAACGGGTCAATTGGTATGAGTACATAGAGAAATACAACTACGATCCTACGGTTAGATGTTGCACATTTTATATAGATGCATTGGTATCGCTAAGCAATTGGTTTGTTCAATGCAAGCTTGTCCATGGCTTTCATCACCTCCGCTAGATCGGCATCGCCGGTCATGGCGTTCAGGACATCTTTTAGGACAGCGGCTTTGGGATCGTCTGACGGGGCCGCCTGCACGTACCTCTGCATGAGATCAAACGATCCATCGCGCTTCGCGTTCTGTAACAAGATCTGACGCGTCAGCTCGACCGAGTCCTTGTCTTGGAGCTGCGCCTGGATCGCCGTATTCACGCGGTCAGCCTCGATGTCGATGGCCAGCCGGCCCTTCGTCTTCGGGTCCTCCGCCATGGTCCGCTCCAGCATTTCGACACCACGGACGATCTCCACGCCGGGATACTCGGACGTCAGCTGCTTGACGATGTCGGAGCTGGGAATGGAGGCACGCGTGAGGCGCGCTCCGTACCGAAGGAGGTACTGAGCGATGTAGAGCACGGGCTGGAGCTTGCCCGTCTTGAACGCCTCGTTTCGCGTGTCCATGAATGCGATGCCGACGGCGCTGTCATGCATGGTGACGGGGTGCGCGACGCCGTCAGCGGAGAAGAGACATAGGTCACCTTTGAGTCTAGAGATTCGAGGTGGCGGATTTGCGTCTGCAGCGCGGGAGAGCGTGTGTATCCGTCCGAGGGAGGCGGGATGCGAGTGTCCATGAGGGTGGAGGTTTGAGGCGGCTTTTTCACTGGCTGAACAGTGACGGTGTCCTTGGCGATGTCGAGTGTCATGGGCTTGCCGCACATCTTCTTGTGAACCGGCCAGTCGTCGCTTTGGCATTGCCTGAGAGAGCCATGAATGAAAAAAGCAAAAAGCAGGGAAAGGATGGACACGCACTTGGAGCAATAGAACACTCTCCGCTTGACTTTCTCCATGCAACGCTGACATTGCTTCAGCACCTCACCTTCAGCTTCGAATTTGCCGCACTTGTCACAGGACCTGACAGTTTCTTTGTACTTCTCCTTCCAGCTGCCGTCTATGGTCTTGTAGACGTCTCTTCCGACAACGGCCTTGAGCTGGTCGGCGATTTCGTGGCTGTACTTGTCGGGCCCGCTGACGCGCCGCTTTTCGACGATAGGAGGCGGTGGACGAGGTTCGTTGTAGAAGGATCCTAGGGTGCCAACTATAAAACGGCCTGGTAGATGTGAGTCTATGAAGCGAAAGCATGTAGATGATAGGGACTTGTAAATTACAGATGAGGAGATCGCGGCTGATTTGGACATATTCCCAAACGGCGGCCTCGAAGCCATTCTTATCCTTTTCCCTTGCCTTCTCTAGCTTGGAAGACAATTTGGGATGTGGGTAGTGACGAGGGGTGGAAGGCGGCTCAAGTATGTCGTCGCTCATGTACGTTCTGAGAACGTGGAGAAACGCTTCGCCGTCCTTATCATTCATGGCATTGATGGTGAGATCGCTACAGTAAAGGCGGTCGCCTTCTGCCTCTGGATTCATGATTTGGGCCCGCACGAGGCCCTCTAGAAGGTGTTTCTGTCGGGTCTGCTTAAAGCTCTGCTTCCACTTGGCCTCAAAGCCATCGTCAAAGGCAATGCGGCCTTCCTGACTGAGGACATGCTGCAGCTGACAGAGGTGACGCAGATTGTAGCGGATGTTGGTGTAGAGATATTCTGGGTCGGTGGCGTGCTCCTTGATGAGGAGCTCCTCCAAAGTCGACCCGTCCAAAGGATCGTTTGCGAGCCGCAGCTCCCATACTGCGTTCCATTTATCTGGCTGCTGCGTTGGGTCTGGGAGGCCGATAGCGCTGGCCCAGGCAGCGGCCATGGATGAAGATTCTGAGACAAAAGATTGATTGCGGGAAAATAGTACTCGACTTGGGCACGAGCTCAGGGGATCGTTCTTGCCTCCGTCTCCGTCGACGATGAGGCCGCTCAGTCTGCACGCGTCCGCCCTCAACAACGAAGAATACGACCTTTACACTGCCTGCTTGATTGACCTCGCATGGCCCGACGACGCTGACGACGCCAGCGGCCAGCGACGCGGCCCACACGACGACGCTTACTATGAAAATTTGAAAATTGGCGCGCGCGAGCTCAGAGGTTGGCTTCGCGGCCGATACGCTCATGTATACCCGCCCAGCATCGATACGGTGAGCTCGTTTCCCGACCCCCCTTTTCACGTCCGACGCCGCGCGCAAAGTGAGACTGACGCGGCTCTTTTATCTCTTCCACCGTCGCAGATCCTCCGTCTGTTTTCGCCGGATCTACGTCCGACCGATACGTTGACCGGTGGCCAGTTCTTTGCTGCTCTGCGCCTCGTCGTGCACGCCGAGAGCGGGAAAGAGGTCGACAGAGAGCTGGCCTTTGTGCAAGGTGCGTCTCCGGTGCTGGTGCTGCGGGTTCGACGATCCTGACGGAACTGGTGTGGCAGCGCATCCCATTTCCACCAAATCCAAGCCTCCATCGCCGGATCCCAAGAAGAAACGATCCACGACGCCACTCCGAGTGAAGCCAGACTTTGCCTTGCCAACGCCCGACTCCTCCGCCGAGTCTCAGACACCCTCACCAACGAACCCGTTCTCTCCTCCGCATGCCCTCGACTCGCCCCGCCAGCCTCCGCAACATCCTCTCATACGCCACGACGTCTTCCCCTCTCCCCAGCCGACCGCGACTACTCACGCTACGCATAATCCTTTTGTCAACCGAGCGGTCAAACAGAACCACCAGGATGATTCCCCGCCCTCGAAACCTCCTCTACCCCCTCGCAAACCGCAGCATCCGAAAACTCAGATTCAGCCAGCATTGTTGCCTCCTCCACGCCATAATTCTATTCTTCTCGCTCCGCCGGAACGAAAGTCAGTGTCCCCAGCATCTTCCCCAGGGTCGACCACGCCGACCGTCAAGGCTGCCCCTCCGCCTCCTCCTAAACCCATCCACGCCACTTCAGCTCTCATGAAGCAGAGTTTGCAAGCCAGTAAAGCGGCACAGACAATGAAACGTGCCGAAGAACAGCTAGAGCAGGAACGTGTCATGCAAGTCCTGAAAAGCAGCTCTATTGTCTCAGGTGGTTATTCCTTGGCGGGCGCTACTGTTACAGGCTCATCTGTCGTAGTAGGGACGAACATTCGTAACCGCAGCTCAAGCCCCACGAAGATTGTCTATGCTCCCGCTACCACCAACTCTCTGCGCCAAGGCAACGTTGGCCCTGCTCAGGACCCATCGGAGTTGGACGACCGTGCCCCACCTCTGCCTAGGCGAAGACCCCGGCGCGAGGACTCGCCGACCATGTCCACGACGTCGTTGGAACAAGTCGCGCTCGCGACATCTTCGGCTCAGACCTCCTCGAGCACAAGTGCGCTCGGCTCACAGAACCCGTACCTCTCTCCGTTTGCCTCCACTAGCGCCGCTGCGCCTGTCTTTACGAACGCCGTCACCGATTCGCCGCATGCATCACCTTCACGCCGCTCCGTCGATCTACCTACCTCCCGCCCACCTACGCACCCAGACAGAAAACCGCCACATTTGCCGTTCCAGGCACCCTCGTCCATGTCGATGCTCTCGAGCCTGCCATCTACTCCTGCACAGCATCGATCCGTCTTGGCTGACACCGCGCTGGGCAGCACGGAAAGTTCTCCGACGTCGCGCGTGTTCCGCTCCAAGTCGCTGCACCAGCCCAGCCCACCGCTGCCACCCGTCCCGCCCCCGTCCGTCGAAAACGGCCGGAGAGCATGCAGGTGCTGGCATCGGGCGAGATCCTTTTCTCGGAGTCGAAACTGAGCCTGCAGCGGACAACAACAGGCCTGGCTCCACGCTGTCGCGCCACACGTCGCTCTCCACGCCTGCACCGGGCCAGGTCCAGGGCCACCGCCGGTCATCGCATTCCATCTCGTCCGCTCCGAGTCTGAGCGATCTCGCTGGTCATCATTCTTCTTACCACAGCTATGATGCGGCATCGCCGCTGAGCAACATTCAGCGCACGCTCGCGACGCTGCAGCCGAAGCTCGACGCGGCGCGGTACAGGCCGAGGCGGGACTCAGCCGGCGCGGGTTCGTCCGCGACGCTGCGATTAAGAAGAGCGGTGAGGAGGGTGAGGAGGAGGAGGGACTTATGAGCGATGCGAGGGGCGCCAGGGACCGCGACCGAGGCCGCAGCGCGAGCAGGAATCGGTGGGGCGGTGCTACCGAGGTGGTGCGCAGGCTCAGCCCTGATAGGGGTACGTTGGCGGATTCGGGCGTGCATAGTGACGATACGGGTGAGGACGAGGAACCGTGGAAGCGCAACATCCGCAATCGGTGGGTGGACCGGGAGAGGGAGGATCTCAAGTGGCCGGCTGGTGAGGGTTGGAAGCCTTTGTAGATCTGAACGTTTTCTTAATTCTAATCTGTGTATGATATACTATGTATACAGTACGTAGTGCCTGCGCGTGGAATAGGTGTCGGATTCAGGTTTCAATGGCGTCGGTATTGTATTTCAGAAGATTATGTTATTGTCCATGTGGACCTTTTCTTGAAGCATTGACCATCGTCGTTTCGCGCTGTTCAAGCATCGCGAAACATGTCTACGTCGACGCTGACGTCCTTGTTAGATCAGCTTCTTCTGCGACCAGGACAGGACCTTAAACAGGGGCGCTACAAGGTCCACCGCAAGTTGGGTTCTGGGCTCTTCTCAACTACCTGGCTGGTCTCGGACACCCAGGTCGAGTATGTGCAACCTCGCGCGAGGCTCGCTGATCTGGGTTTGTCTTTGTTCATCTGCTCAATTGCAGGTTCAGCGCTGGCGGGTATGCGAACAAGTATCGCGCGGCAAAGGTCCTCTCCATTGAAGGCACCAATGCACATAACGCTGGCCTGTCGCGCGAGCTCGAGTTTCTGCAACGGATTGCCGAGGACGACGATTGTGACGAGCTTCCGCTCTTGCGTGATCATTTTGAGGAGCAAGGGCCTGGAGGCGCACACTTGTGTCTGGTCTTGGACCTCCTCAGCACGGATGTCTCCAGCTTTCGTCGCAGTGCACCAAAGAAAGCGCTGCCCGTCTACACCGTAAAACATATTATCACTGCTGCGGTGCAGGGTCTGTCGCAGCTGCATAGACTGAGGATTATCCACACAGGTGTGCCTATTTTTTCGTCTCACAGTGCGCTGAGGCGTATGGACTTTTTTTGAAAGATCTCAAACTCGACAACATCCTCTTCAACGCTATCCCAAGTGATCAGTACGTCGAGGACCAGCTTGCAGCTGAGCAAATTGCTATTGAGGGTGAAGTCGAAGTGGACGGCGTGACATATCCCCTTGTCCGCAGCCAGCCCATACGACATAACTTTCAGTGGAACATGTCTCCGAAAGATTCTGAGCTGGTCGGATATGTCGTGGCTGACCTCGGTCAAGGCAAGCATGGTCTCTCTTTTTCTTTCATATTGATGTCGTGAATTTGTGCCACATTTATTGCAGCTCAGCGGGCGGACGAACAGCCGACCACGGACGAGTTCTCCGCCTATTCTCTCCGCGCTCCCGAGTTGCTTCTCTATTCTGACTTTTCACCCAGAATGGACATATGGGCTGTTGGCTGCCTAGTACTCATCCGTCGATTCATTGGCATCCGAGTAGTAATACTAATCAGTGATGTTTTTGTCTCGCAGACTTTTGAACTGCTCGTCGGACACTGGTTGTTTGCACCGGAAGAAGGCGAGACTTGGACGCGCGAAGACGACCATCTCGCGAAGATGATGGAACTGACGGGTGAGACGTTCAGCTCTGCGTGCCTCGCTCGTGCGCATCGACGCGCACAGTTCTTTGACGAAGACGGTAGGTCTCGCTCATCTCCTTATCTGGGCTTTTTTGGCACCTGCTGGTATTACGGTTATCTTTGGCAGGCAAGTTATCAAGGGTTGAGCTCATCCCAGACCAGAGCGTTGAGGCCGCCATCCGGACCTATAACGTTGTCCCGAAGACGAGATCTCTGGCGCCGCATCGTTCATACGCGCTTGCTTGCGGCTGGACCCTTACGATCGTCCATCCGCGAAGGAGCTCGAGGTGCATCCCTGGCTGGTAGCCAGTAGTTGCAATCATTATCATTGATTTTATTACTTGTCAGACAATACCATATTATGGTACCTGAAGTTCGTCCAGAGGAGTATCCGCAAATTGCAGTCATGAATTAGATGATATCTAGTAAAGAGGCCAATCTTGGTGACGACTGGCGCATTCGTATTGCAGCAGCAGAATCCATAGACCTTCCAAGGGGTGAAGTGAATGTGGAGTCGCAACACCGCACAAAACGGGCTTCGGGGATGGGTTGCTTACTAATTCACGTGTGTAATTAGGACTACGCGTCTCGTGCTGCAACTCATTCCTCGACCATGATTCCAGTTTTCGGCCAAGAGCGCAGACGAAAAATTAACCTCGGCGGCGTCTCGTCTACCGCATCCCAGGGTCTCATCCTTGATCAGGTCAGGATCGAGCGCGAGGAGCGATTGAAGCAACGGGCGAAAAACGACAGCGCCGTGAGGATACAGGCATGGTGGAGAGGCACAAGGCAGGCCAAGGCCACGAGACAGCGCCTCCGGGAGTTGCTGATGGAAGATGCGCTCGGATTACAAGGTCTGAGGTGTCTTGCTTTGCTGGCCAGGTACGACGGGAGGTGCTGGCGGCTTGGTCAGAACGAGTAGCTGCTTCTGGACCAGGTATGTTGCTCGCATCCAATATCAACGGCGGTAACCGTTGACGACCTATCAGATGTGCTCTTTGCTCTGGCCCGGGGACCTCAATACCACAGCTGGCTTGTTCTCATCAAATCTGTCGCATTCTCGTTGCTGAGCTCTGTCGCCCACAAGCCTATGTGCGTCATCTACTCTCACCCTTGATAATTGATTGACTTTCAATTGTAGGGGCGCCGGTGCCGTCTCACATTTAAAAGTGCTTAATCTCCTCCTTTCACCACAAATACAGGGATTCGCCGACCTGCGCCTCCCGTTCTCATCACCGAATTTCTCCTCGATAGGCAGCTGCATTCCATGCTCTCTCAAGCCATGAGAGCAATTGTACGTATGGCCTTGCATGTTCTAGGGTCGTGACTTACTATTGTCTTTATCAGCCTGTCGAATGTCGGTCGTCTCCCTCCCTTCCGCTCCTTATTTCCCTTTGCACTCTCCCTTTTGAAACGCTCTCAACCCTGTCGCCACAATTTACTTCCGCTTTCACGTCACTTTTCTCGGAAATCTTCACGATCCCACTGCTGCCCAATAGATTGTCGGCTCAGAGCCTTGGCCATCTCTCAGCGCATATACCGTTTACGCAGATTCCTCTTTTGAACCCAGTAGCGATGGCCACCTCAATTGAACTGGAATCGAAATCGCATCTTATCGCCAATTTACAAGTGTTCGTCGCACCACGCTACAAATTTATCCAAAATGCCCTCCCTGCATACTTGATTTTGCTTTCCGTTCTTTTTAATGCCATTCCCTCTTCCATGCTGAAACCCGAGGAGTCCAAGTCGTCTTCGGCAACTTCTTGGGATTCTGATTCTGATTCCGAGGACGCCATCCACGTATCGGTCGTCTCTTCGTTTTCTGCTCCGCAGCCTGCTTTACCCAAGCTAGATTCTCGCGAGATCAAGCGCATCTCCGCCCTTGCCAGCCGGCAGCATCTTTCTTCGCTCTTCTCCATATATCCATCTCCTAAGAGACCCCTGTTGCCTCTCATCTCCTTCGTTTTCGCCCTCAGCTGCGTCTGGCCATCTGTCCTCGACGATGTCCTCGCCCAACGCAACACCGCTGGGCTGGTTAGGGAGATATATCGCTCCTACGTCCGAAGCGCTCCCCTTGGGAAGACAAAGGACGATACGGAATATACGAGCTCTCTCTTTGATCCTCAGAATGCCCCTGTGTGGCCCCCGCTTCTTCTGTTGACGGATCTATATTCGCAGGCCTTGCTTACTATGGGAGATGATGAGTTCTTCGGGACATCCGCCCCATCTTCCACTTCGCATATTCTTGGATCTTCGTCTACCAGTTCCATTCTTCCGACGGCAGCGAACACTTCAGCTTCGGCCAGGAACCCCTTCTCTCTAGATGAACTCAATTCGTTCAGCAAGCAGCTCCTCAATATCGCCTTCCCCCTGTATTGGAGAGAAGACCAGACAGCAGATGTGATGCAGACGACGGTCGGCACGGGTACGGAATGGGCCACCAGGTGCACATGGATCGGTGTGAGGGAGAAGATCACCAAATGCCTTGTGGGCATTCACGCGAGAGAGTGAGCGTTTTGTGCTCAGCTCGCCGCTGTCGCGCACTGACTTTTCTATAGTTCCAGGAAGCCGTTCCTGCCTCCCGACCACTGGCTCATGACGTCCCAAATAGACGTTCAGCTCTTTGTGGAAGCTGCCATGTAAGCAGGCTTTTGTTAAAAACTCCCAAATTATCGTTTAGAGCTTGCTGACGCTGCTTCGTCAGATTCGAAGAAAGGCAATTGTCTGCGTCAGAGGAACCCCCAGCTTCACGCGTCCGGTCCTCGGCACCGAACCACTCCAAGCTCCAGCTCGCCCTTCTCTCCCCTCGCCTGGGCGTCCTCAACAACATCCCATTTGCGATCCCGTTCGACGTCCGTGTCTCGATATTCCGGCACTTTGTGATGAACGACATGGTCTCGCGTGCGTCGAACGCGGCGCAGGCCACGCCTGTGAATCCGAGGGTGTTCCTGAGCAGCCGCGCTGCTTGGAGCGGGTTTGGAGAGAAAACCAGGGTTCATGTGAGGCGAGGGCATGTTGCTGAGGATGGGTTCGACAAACTTGCAGAGGCGGACTTGAAAATGCCGATAGAGATCACCTTCATCGATCAGTTTGGCGCTGAGGAGTGAGTGGATTTGCAGGTCCGATCCAAAGTCAGGGCACTGATCTTATTACTTAGGGCGGGAATTGATGGAGGTGGTGTTTTCAAGGAGTTTTTCACTTCGCTGTGCAAGGAGGTCTTTGACACCGATCGTGGCTTGTGGCTTGCGAACAAGAAGAACGAGCTGTATCCTAATCCCCATGCATATGCGACAGAAGGCAAGTTCCTTCGTTTTCATTCCGTGCTCGTCGATTTCATGTCGCTAACTCTAAAGCACGCGTTTGCAGCGCATAGTTTGAATTGGTACCGGTTCATTGGTCGCATTCTGGGCAAAGCCATGTACGAGGGAATCCTCGTTGATGTCGCATTTGCAGGGTTCTTCCTCGCCAAGGTACGCAAGCGTTCTCTGAATGATCGACAGCCTTTTGTCTCATTCCCTTTTTCGTGCAGTGGCTGGGCAAACAGAGTTTCTTGGACGATCTCGCGTCGCTGGATCCGGATCTGTACAACGGGCTCATTTTCTTGAAACACTATGATGGGAACTTTGAAGATCTGGCGCTCAACTTTACAGTGGCGACAGAAGGCAGGTCGACTTGAACTGTGACTGGTCGTCAGAAGACTGATCACCATATACAGAATTTGGAGTGACCAAGGCGGTCGATCTAATTCCAGACGGCAGCAACACGCCCGTGACGCCCGAGAACCGGCTGATGTACATATACCTCGTGTCTCACTACAGACTGAGCAGGCAGATCAAGCTGCAAAGCGAGGCGTTCTTCCAAGGGCTGTCCGAGATGATCGATCCAAAGTGGATACGAATGTTCAACCAGCAGGAGATCCAGATTCTGATCGGAGGCGTGAACAAACCGATCGACTTTGAAGACCTGCGACAGAACACGCAGTACGGTGGGCTGTACGACGATGAGGAGCCGACGATTCAGGCGTTTTGGCGCGTCGTGGGCACGTTCAATCACGAGCAGAGGATGGCGCTGCTGAGGTTTGCGACGAGCTGCAGTCGTCCGCCGTTGCTCGGGTTCAAGGAGCTCGTGCCGAACTTTAGCATTCGCGATGCGGGGACGGACCAGAATCGTCTCCCGACGGCGAGCACGTGTGTGAATCTGCTCAAGCTGCCGCGATACACAGACGAGCGCGTGCTGAAGACCAAGCTGTTGCAGGCCATCACGTCCAACGCGGGCTTTGACTTGTCTTAGATCGTTTTACCGTTTTCATAGTTTTTGGTTTTTTTTTTTCCTGATGCTGTCAAGGTAGATTTTATCAACTGTAGTAGTACATGCACAAGACGTAATCGATAGCAAGCCGAAAGCGGTTTTCCACACAAGAATTGTATACAACTGTGCAGGAGAGGATGTGAAAAACTATTGATGATGATGACTACAGATCCACATAATCACAGTCCCTAATTTGCTGGAGTGTCTGACACTCAAAAGGAACGGGTACAATAATGTCAAGCGGGAAAGCCATCTGGCGTTGGCCCGAATGCTGCAGGTGAAGATGTTCATCTTCAGCTCTTCAGCTACAACTGACATGGCGTCAGAAACCCCTCTCGACAGCATAGCGCACAGGATGGGCGAGTACTACTATCTTACGGAGTTATGCGCCTCCAAGGTTCGACGTCTACTCTACCTGATTACGAGGCCGTCTACGAGCAAGTGGCGCAGGAATGGCGAGGGGTAATGCAACCGCCGCTGGGCGATGAGACGAAGAAGAAGGAACACTTCGCGATGTGTGATCGCATCTGCAATTCTAATCCCAGTACGCTGCATGGGTGAGTTGTGTTAATCACAGCCATTTGTCAAACTGGGGGTCTCATCACGCCCAGTTACGTGTCCGTTATCTTTGCTGCCTGGGCAGCCGTTCAAGTTATCATCGACCACGAACTTCGAGGAATGTCTGACACCGCGTGCGGGTATATTCACAGGGTAGCGAACGAATATACGCAAGTACTCTGCATTGCTTGCTGTGGACTTTCGAGCTTGACTGCGTATCCAGGATGAGCAAGTTGCAAAAGGACAAGGCAACCAAGGTTTCGCAAGCGCCTGCCCTCTCGGACCTCCCTCCCCATCTGCGAAACGCCTTGGACCCTCGTCAAGAACAAGCCAGTCCTTCGGGACCCCAGACAAATCTTGTCGGGAAAACCATTCGTTACCATGATAGCAGACGCAAGGAGATTCGGGAATGCAGCGTCGACGATTGTGGGACAAGTCACATGCGGGGAGACTGGTACCTCATCACCCACACCGACAACGAAGAGGAGATGATGATCTCGGTTGGCGAAATGACTGATATCCTCAACTCCCGCGTTGATCACTGAACATTTTCATTCGGTCCTAAACAGTCGAGTTCGATACATCACAATTCACGCGAATGTACAATAGAATACATCTCTTTGCAGCCGTCATAGTCTTAGAACAACAATGAAACATCAAGAATGCGGAATCCTTAACAAGTCGATCAACTGATATTCTGTCAACTGTGGTAAGTAGTACATGCACAAGACGTAGTCGATAGCAAGCCGAAAGCGTTTGGATTCCATTCCATCCTTTGTTCCTTAGGTGCTGGTGTGGGCGCGTCCGCCGAGCTCAGAATAGAGCAGGTCGCCCTCTGCGGGATGAGTCTGGCCGCGGCGCTCCTTTTTGAAGTGGTTCGAGACGAGGAAGGCGACGTCGAGGCTCTGCTCAAAGTTGAGCCTGGGGTCGCAGAAGGACTGGTAGCGCAGCCCGAGCTCCTGCTCGGACAGCTCCATGCTGCCGCCGAGACACTCTGTGACGCTGAACCCCTCGTCGTTGAGCTCGCCCGTGAACTCGAGCGAGACGCCGTTGAGGCGGGAGCCGCACGCGGCGTGGATGCGCAGGCAGGACGTGAGCTCAGATATGATGGTGCCAAAGTGTCGCGTTTTGTAGCCCGAGCTGGACGTGAGGGTGCTTATTTGGATCGGGTCAGGTGGGGTGGGTGAGAGGGGCTGAAGGTTAGACGTACTTGCCGTGCATGGGATCGCAGACCCAGGCGACGGGGTGGCCCGAGCTTTTCACGCTCTGGATGTGTCCGGCGAGATGGGCATCGATCTATGGAGGAGGTTAAATGTGTGAGGGGAGAGTGGTTGTGAACGCACTCGCCTTGGATGCGCCGTAGCGAGTGATGAGCGTGACCTTGCCAGGCTCCTTATCGGGGTTGACGACTGCAAAAAAAAAAAAGCAGTTCAAGCGAGACGGGAATGGGGTAAGGAGGTACAGACTGTCAAGGAGCCTGACCAGCTCATCGTTCGCCATGCTCGGACCGACTTTGACGCCTATGGGATTGCGTATGCCGCGAAAGTACTCGACGTGTGCGCCGTCTAGCTGGCGGGTGCGATCCCCTATCCAGAGAAAATGGGCCGAGGTGTTGTAGTATGCCGTGGGTGCATCTCGCGCGCGGATCTGGGCGTTGTTCGGAGAGGAAGGGTTGCTTGAAGAAGGGACGGGGAATTGGCGCGTGAGAGCCTGTTCGTAGTCGAGCATGAGGCCCTCGTGGCTGTCGAAGAAAGGAAACGGGGGCAGAGGCTGAGGTTGAGGTTGAGGTTGAGGTTAATGTGCGGTCTCGAGCGTACCTGGCGTAAAAGTCGACTTCGGCGAGTGTTCCACGCGCGCCGCCGTGCTCGTACGAGGCTGAAGAGTCATAGCCTATGGTGCGGCTAAAGTCGAGAGCGTCGGAGAGGCCGTCGACGATGGTCTCGAATTCGCGTCTGCGGAAAGAGTTTAAAGAAAAGGAGGAGAGACGTAAGTCTTTTTTTTTTTTTCCTTTCTTTTTTTTTAAGGTTGCGATCAAGGCGCACCTGAGGGAAGGAGATCGGACATGGGCGAGGGACCAGTCGCTAGGGTGATGGAGGGACGCAAAGCCGCTGGAAAGAAGGCCGCGTACGTAGTTTAATGTTGCGGTAGAGTGAAAGTAAGCCCTTGTGGTGGAGTGAATCAAGGATTAGAGGATAAAAATTTCTCAGAGGGTGGATACCTGAGAAGACGGTCAGGATCTGGAGTGCGGTCGTTGACGTCGAGTCTGGTGAGAAGGATGAGCTGGAGTTGTTTTTGTCGGCGAATGGCTGACCCGTTGACATTGTCACCTCTGAAGCTGAGGACGGTGCGATCGCCGACTCGCTCGTGGCTGCTTGAGCGGGGTTTAGCGTACTGGCCAGCGATACGGCCGACGCGAACCTGTAGAAGGTCGATAAGGATGCGTTCTCGAGAAGATCGTGCTTACGACGGGAAGTCGAGCGCCCCAGATGAGGATGAGGGAGAAGGAGAGAATCAGGCCGATTTTGGAGGCGACGTTGTCCTTGTTGGGAGGATGAGGTGTGCGGCTGGGTAAGAACGAGACGGGTTTGACGTACATGAGTGCACGCGTCGAAGCTTTCCGCGCAGTCGCCGGCGTGGAGGAGAAAGGCGCGATTCTGTTGGACGTCAGCGAGTTGGAAACGGAGACGCTCTATTTCGGACGGAGTGACGAGCGGAGGGAGCGTTGAAAGTTTTGAGAGCACCGTATCGAGCTTGGATCTGTCGGGATAATCTACGGTCTGAGCGACTGGCTTGCTCTTCCAAGACGACGGAGACCACATCGTTGGCCCGCAAGACCCGGAAATCCGATCGATCGATCTAGGTCAACATCGGGCTTTGCCGTGTCCGCGGAGCACACATCCAACCCAGATCTCGTTCAGCGATAAATATAAAGATGCAGTCGTCTCCGCGGTCAGAAAAAAAAAAAAAAAAAAAAGGACACCTAATGTCTCTCCCCCGAGCGCTTTGCGTCGTCGTCCAAGCCATCGCCTACCAGATCGCTTCCACTCCTCCGAACCCGACTCCGACAAAAGGGCGCTACCACACCGACGCACTTTACATCCTTCAGATCGCCCCACTCATATTCCGGGTACGCTGATTTGTCTAAATGTCGATTTACCATGGCGCCTGCCTGACACACGTCCAAGATTCAACAGATCCTTGTCTGGTTTGCTGCCGTCTTTGAAGTTCTCTACTACGTCCATGTTGCCGTACCGCTCCCTTGGGCATCCGCTGCAGCACCCCTCGTCTGCCCACTCATGCCGCCTTCTGGCCCAAGTCCAGCTATCCGTTTCACGTCCCTCTTCCTCATCGGCGTCCTCGCAGTCGTGCTGGGTGCCTACATTCGCGTCGACTGCTTCCGCACCCTTGGCAAACTCTTCACATTCGACCTCACCGTCCACCCAGAGCACAAGCTCGTCACGTCCCGCTTCTACTCGTACGTCCGCCACCCGGCGTATACCGGCTCAATCCTCCTTATCGCCGGCCTCGCATTCTCGCATCTGTCGCCGGGCAGTTGGTTGACGAACTGCGGTCCGTTGCGTTTCCCAGGTGCAGCCGCATTTGTGTGGGTCGCCTGGTGGGTTTGGACGCTCAGCGTAGGCGTGAGCCGAGCAGAGCGGAGGACAGCAGATGCACAGGCTCTTCAAAGCAGAGTGGGAGCATTATGCCGCCCAAGTTCCCTGGTGGTTCTTCCCCGGAATCATTTGAACGAAAGCCAAAAAAAAAAAAAAAGACCTGCAAAGACGTCGCTTCACGAACTTTAATTATGCATTCTTGCTTTTTTACTAGACGCACTGTAACGACCATGATTTGCATTTGATTACCTCGGTCCGCGCATATTTCACCAAGTCTCGAAATCCGCCATTGCGGCGCACTGCTTGGCTCCGTCGAAAACGCTATCATCAACATCTGGAACTGGACGTGAATAACATCAAGAGTTTAATTCTTCCAGCAATTGGATAGATCGTTTCCTCTGTTGGACATACGGCTGAGGTATGCACGGCACGCAAATGCGGCCTTCTCCTGCACATCATTTATATGCGAGTTAGAGCACCACAAGCTTCCTTGAAACGACATGCAGAAAAGACGTGCAGCGATGACTTTTTGTCGTTTGGGAGTCCGACCACTCACAGACAAACATATTAATGAAATGGCCTTGACTGCTGTGCTCTGGACCAGACCAGATTCCGTTCAGTCAGAGATCAGATCATTTTCGAGGGTTTGCACGTGGCACATAGTCCATCCAAAACCCGTTTTTATGTCATCTCAAATGACAGCGCGCAAAATTATAATAAACGCGATCGAAGGGGGAAAAAAGCCTCGCGGATGGCACTCCGTCACACAAACCGTGCAGGTAAGAGGCCAAGCCCTGAAACCTTTATGCGGGCAAGATAGTCGTCTGTTTTCTGCTGCCTTGAACTCCTTCGACATCACGTGGTGACGGAAGCATGTTCCTCGACGCTGTATGAAGAGACCTTGCGCCACATTCTCTCCAACCTTTACGACACCTTCCTTCTGTCAGCTCAGCAATAGGGTTGATCATGTCATCACAGCTGTTGTTCGCCAAGTCGTACAACCCTGCCTTTGATGGCTTCGTTGTGAAATCGTTCTGCATCTGCGGAACGACGAGCGTTCAGACGACGCATTCTGGTACCGTCGGAACTATCACAAAGGACAAAGTTGAGCACGTCGTCGCCGCAGTCAAGCCCGCGACAGTCCGAGAGATTATCGACTTTTTAATCGCTGAGGACTTGCACAAATACCGCTACGACGAGACGGGAAGCGGATGCAGGTGGTGGTGCACAGTCTTGTTGCGCCACCTTGAGAAGAAGTTGGACGTTGTCGCGCCGGGGTCTTCTACGGCCTTTGAAACCTTCATGGCTGCTTTAACAGAAGCAGCCAATCAGGGTCCCTATGCCGACACGCAAGGGTACATTCTATGGAAACACTAACGAGAACCTCGTGCGTGATTTTCGTTTCTGCGGGTTGCGCCGAAATTAATTATTTTCTTCGGTCGTTCAACAAGTGATGACGATATCCATCTTGTGAAATGAAGTATCGACCGTTTGCCGTAAATTTGTTTTTTTTTGCTTTTACTTCGGATGCAGTAAGGCTTGCACTCGAATTCATATCTACATTTATGATAGAAACCATCGACTGAGCCACCCAGTGCTTATCCTACCTATGGTGATCGCAGTGCTATGTCTAATGATACGACTAGACCTCAGGCGCTACATGAGATAACCAACGTCCAATGCCCAAAAAATGCTATCAAGAAAACGTCGTTCACGAGGGTAGTACCCTGCCACAAGCAGTACGACCAAGCGCCCAAATTGCAATTTCTCCCACCAGTAGCTCATGCTTCCGTATTCCAACCAGCGTGGATAGACGCCGGAACAACCCCAGTCGATGAGCCAGACACGGTCTTGGTCGTTCAGCATGATATTGTGCGGACGAAGGTCCCATGAGTAAAGACAAGCGGCGCAGATGTATCCAGGATGGGTATCGAAGCTGGCGCCTTCTTCATGCGAACCACGACGTCGCGCTTGTGATTGAGCCAGTCGATCAGTTCCTGGTACGTCTCGAATGGACCAGCATTCTGTCGGGAATCAGAAGGCAGGTTTTCACTGAGACAGATGTTGATGCTCACGAGGTCAGTGAAGAATCGGCCAACGCATTCCTCAGGATTAGGACCGAGAGGGCCAGGACGAGCTACCACAGGTGGAGACCGGATTTTCTTGATGTATTGACGCAGAGTCCACGCGACTTTTATCTTTTTGAACAGGGACAAGTCGTTCCAGCAATTGTCCAGAGTCCGCCCCGCAACCCGTTCCATGACAAGTAAACCTTGGCCGTCAAAGTGAGCATAATGAAGGGGTTTGGGAACGGGAATATTCGTGGTATCTCGCACAAAGTCCATTGTGAATGGTTCAAAAGAGTAGATGAATCCAAACTTTATAACTGCATCGCTAGCGATCTGACGGACTCGACAGACAGCTTCGTCGTCGAGATAGAGCGAAGATTGGGCATAAAGTTGGAGGAGGGTTTGATTGTCGGAAGACTGGATGTCATCCCATCGTCGCAGCTAAACGAAATCGTAAGTTGCTCGACCTATGTCGCCTTGCAAGAATTAAAAACGCTTAACCGCCTGATTCTGCGCCATAATGAATGGTCGACAAAAAGGCCATTGTTTGGACCATATGTATTTGTTTGGTGCCTAAGTCAATTATGGGTCCATGTTTGTTTCTTACAAGCAGAGCGCCCCCTATTTCTTTTGTTTCGCTAAACCGGAAAAAAAAAATCTTTACCCCTCGTTTCTGAGACGCGACAAGAAAAGGAAAAAAAAAAACTTTGGACTGCTATACATAGTCACGCGAACTAGAGAGCATGCGCTCTGGTGGAGTGGAGTCTTGTGGATTCGTTATCAAGTTCTCGCGAAGCCGTCTTGTAGGATTTGGCTTGGTCATGGCATGTAGTAAGTGTCGATTTATGCTGTCAATTTTCCTTCTTCTCTTGCTTCTGATGAAAGACATCAGGAATATGTGACGTTCAAATTTTGCAGATCTGTTGCGACAGGACCATTTACCTTGCTATACATCCAAAAGGTATTGGACACAACAGCCAGCGATTCTGCAACGCAACTGCTTCATCCTTGATGCATTGATCATGCAAGATCAATATGCTGAAGCAAGTATTGTCAGGTTCCGTGTTCGACGTGATTGATATTCGACATATCGCATGGCAGGTGTTGCAAGGACGAGGATTCTCATGCGAAGCCAGGAATATTCATGAGGGTGCGGTTCTATCTGTGCGGTTCTGCTGTGATTCAGCTCATGCTGGGTTCTGGCACACAGAGGTTTACCATTAAAATCCTGTCATATGGGTCGATGGAAAGGTTGCATTTCAGTGGCTCGGGGCAGAGGAGCTGCAACATTCTTCCTCCTGAAGGATTGATGGAGGTAGACTTGCAAGGACGCGGCAAACTTGGGCAAGTTTGGATTGTCGGCGGCTTGCGCTCCCATGAAGACGGAGATCATATTTTTGGTGTCGTTCCGAGGAAATGGGATCGATCAATCTGGGCCATGCCGGTCTTTGCCGCGCCCCGTGTCCGCGGAGACGCGTCGCGCCGGATACCTGTGCAACCTTTGCAATGATAAGTATAAGATGTTGTCGTCTCCGCGGGTTATTCCTCTGCAAAAGCACACCAAATGTCTCTCCCCCGAGCGCTTTGTGTCGTTGTTCAGGCCGTCGCCACACAGATCGCTTCCACTCCTCCGAACCCGACTCCGCCAAAAGGGCGCTACCATACTGACGAACTCTATATCCTCCAGATTGCTCCGCTTGTCTTCCGGGTATGTGCTTTTACCGTATCGCATACGTTTCCGGTGTGCCGTCTGACACATCACAGGTTCAGCAGATCCTCGTCTGGTGCGCCACCGTCTTCGAGGTTCTCTACTACGTCCACACCGTCATACAACACCCTTGGGCCGACGTCATTGAGCCTCTAGTCTGCCCGGTCAGGCCGCCGCCTTCTAGCCCGAACCCTGACATCTGTTTCACGCCTCTCTTCCTCACTGGCGTCCTCGCCGTCGTGCTAGGCACCTACATCCGTGTTGATTGTTTCCACACCCTTGGCAAACTCTTTACATTCGACCTCACCGTCCACCCAGAGCACAAGCTCGTCACGTCCCGCTTCTACTCGTACGTTCGCCACCCGGCGTATACCGGCTCAATCCTCCTTATCGCCGGCCTGGCATTTTCGCATTTGTCGTCAGGCAGTTGGGCGACGAACTGCGGTCCGTTGCGTTTCCCAGGTGCAGCCGCATTTGTGTGGGTCGTCTGGTGGGTTTGGACGCTAAGCGTAGGCGTGAGCCGAGCAGAAGCGGAGGACAAGCAGATGCACAGGCTCTTCAAAGCAGAGTGGGAGCATTATGCCGCCCAAGTTCCCTGGTGGTTCTTCCCCGGCATCATCTGAAGGAAAAAAAAAAAAAGAGCATCGTTTCACGATTTCTCTTGGGCCTCGCGTTTCGTTTTCCTGTAGACTCATCCTACGGCCCCGATGATCTGCGTTATCCGACACGACCCCGTCGTCTCTTTGTTATCTTGCTTTATTCTTACCGCGGTCCTGACATATTTTTAATGTTGTGGAACGAAGAAAAGGGATGTGACACATGACACGAGTTGCACTGCCGTTGGTTTCCCATCGCTTCGCATTGGAAAACACTAGACCCTTTAGGATGTCATATGGAGCGAAACAAAAACTACCTCTTCGAGTCGGAGCCAGAAGCGTTCCATCATGTCTCGTTCTCCTCGGTCTCCGTCCCTAGCGCCTTGGCATGAGTATGGCATGCCAAGCCGTGTTCTTTCGAGGACATTCACATCATGTTCCAGAATAGAAAATCGTGCGACGCCGGACAACTGCCGAACGCTGTAGAGAAGAGATTTCAAGAGCGGTGAGCGAATGCGTTCCTCTTTTGGTGATGGAAAAAAAGAGGATTAACGCCAGCAAACGACATTGTGCTCTAGATATTGATTGCACGATTTGAGATCGAAATCGAGGGTGCAGAAGACTGCTATCAGCTATAGAAGAGTTTGAGTTTGAGTTTCTCGCAGAAAGCAAAGCCGTTTAGCGAAGAAAGCACGCAAACAAGCACCCAAATAGCAAAAATGGCAAATCCCTACGGTATCGCCATTACATGGCGACTTGAGCTAAAGCGGGTAAATGTCGGGAAAGCTAACTGCAGCGCCCCTGGACTCGAGCCAGAATCTAACGCCAGAACCGTATACCACGGCTCGTTGAGACCAGTCGTTATGGGATCGCTGTGCCAAATAGACCAAGTTGGGACTGTTGGAATGTGCCAAAGTATCGATGTGATTTGCTTTCTGAGAAAGGTTATTCAGTCCAGTGCTTGACCGCATTGCGGCCCGATATCCAAACGTCCTTGGCTATGCATTGCCTTTCCCAAACGGCAGAGGTGATGTATCTGATTTGACGACAACATAAACATCAATCAATTCTTGATACGTTTCAATAGGAGTGGCGTGCTGTCCGATAATTAGAGGCTGCAGCTGACTGGCCACAAACAAAAAAAGAGCCCAGGCACTGGTCAGGAAACTAGGGCGAGGAGTAGAGCAATATCAACATCACCACTGACGTCTCGATACGGAGTCTTCAAGTCATCCTCACAGCCGTCGAAAGCGCGGGCCAGTATCACCTTCTACGACTGCAACTGATGTCTCCCGACTTTCGAACAGGACATAATGATCTCAAACAGTTCGTTGTTTTCAAGCTCGCTTTCTAAATGGCGTCTTGTGTATTTGCAGTATACGTAAATTCGCATGCTCGTTCCCTGCTGAGCTTTGCCACAATCAGAGATGAATGTTCTGTGGATACTCTTTCCATCGCTTCTCTTGTTCTCATAGTCTCCGTCAATAAGAGTTCTCCGGCCTATCGCGGACGTGTGCTCTGCCATTCCAGCGTTTTCCCTCACACCTACATGAAGGAAGGAACCCCAATACGTCGTTCCTGACGATCTAACTGCGCGCATCTACGAAGGTCACATTTCCCACAAGCAGTTCATTGTCCAAAATATGCTCTGAGCTACTCTCCACATCTTCACATTAAGTGTCGTCAGGTGAACCTTGTCGACAATGAAATTACGTAGGCGCAACTGTCCACTGAATGCCTTTTTGGCCTTTACAGGGATGGCTTACACCAGCAGGCCGCTTTCTGCTAGGCCTGGCATCTGAACATGCCGTACAAGTCACCATATCATTTTCTGCGCATACTTGCCGTCCGATCTTCGTTGACGGTAACGCCTACATCTGGCTTGCACTCTGAGCAAGCTTTGATATCTTTGATAGTTACGGACAATGGTGCTAGTACGCGATCTAACGCAAAGGTTGTTTGACTTGATTGACAACCTGGATCACTAGAAGTTCTCTTCTACAGACGGCCTTTTGGACATACGCTTTATGAACTCTAGGAATAGCCGTAGTACGTGGAACATTGGCCATATCTCTTTGAGGGGTTTGAGATGGATCAATGATTTTAGGAGTCGGGCGGTTAGCGCGGAGCGTTGCTGGACAAGAGCAGGGACACATCGCATCTCACGATAGATCACTCGACCATGAAAAGAGTCGGTCAGGCATCACGGGTTCATGTATTTCTGAAGAAGGTAATGCACATCTCATCGTGCTCGGGGGGGGTTCGCAACCACCCACCATTGAAAGTGAAACCGCACTTCCGTTCAGACAGATGCGACAGTCGGGCAATGGAAAAATAATCCTGTTATGATACAACAAGAGTTTCCTGTGTGTTCTATGCAATGATATAATTAAAAGGTCTTTATTGAAGCCTTTCCACGTCCTTTCCTTTTCTGTTCCTGAGTTCGGTGCTATTATTCGCCAATGCATCTAGCAATTGCTGCAGTGTCTTGCCCTGCATCTCGACAGTGAGCCTCAGCTCGGATATCTGTCGACTTAGTTCCGTCTGGTTCATTGCGAGCTTGCGATTGGACAGGTCTGCTGAAGCGCTGGTAGGTGCGCCGGGGTACAAAAATGGTGTATGGGTAGTAGAACCGTTTTCTTCCGGTTGCACGTCCTTCTGGAGTAGGAAAAACCGTGAAGAGGATAGACAGAACATGACTGATATGACGCACCGCACCGCGGGTCATTCTTTCCCAGACAATGCTGAACTCACGCCCAAGAACGAAACTCGGTAAGGTTATGAGAAGCAGCCCAAACACTAGTATTGGAAGCGTAACAAGTCGGCCCAAGAAAGAGCGGGGTGTGATTTCGCCATAGCCAACTGTGGTTATTGCTGAAGAAACCAATGAGATCATATGAGTTTCAAACACAAGGGTCAATACTCACTAACAAGGACGAACCTGGTAGAATGAAATAACGAGTCAGCAAAAAAGGATACAGAACAAAACTAGAGTGTACCAGGCAGCTGCGGGTATCGACTGAAATCGGAATTAGACAACCCTATCCTGAAAGACAATGCAGACGTACTGAAAACTGGGTTGGGTCGCCATCTGCGTTGACGAATGTCTCTAACACTGGATCCCAAGTGCCACGCTCCGTAAAATACAAAAGAGTACTGAATACAGTCAAGAGCATGATGACGAAAAATCCAATGGCGAGAAGTGCGTGCTGGGACCTCCGAACCGAGACGTACATGACTTCGATCGTGCTAGGTATTGGATCAGGAAGTAGTATGATATCAGAAATCGTGGAAACGTACAGCAGGATAGTGTGATTATAGCGAAATGGTTTAAACACCCGGAGCAGGCGGAACATGCGGAGGATAGAAAAACGGAAAAGAACTGACTGACCCAAGAAGGCTCGGTCAGCAACAGGGCAAGAGGACTGCAATGCGAGATGCATACGGTATCTTGCTGTAAGATAAGTTCTATATAGTAAGGAAGAACCGAAAGCAGGTCAATAATCCCAAAAAACGCTGGGCAAACGCGGGTATGAGGATAGTCGATGGGCTCTGCATCAGAATCAGGAATCCACGTACACGTCATCCATCTCAGCAGGCTCACCCACGAGTAGCTCCAAGCCACGCACCGCGAGACGTACTCAATGGTGAACAGCGCGACGAGGCTCGTCTCGATGCCGAACCACGAGCGGGTGGATATCGAGTGGAAGGCAGGCACGGTCTCCAGCACGGTGATCAGCGCGGACAAGAGAATGAGAGAGGTTGTTAGCATGTGCACAACGAACGCAGATGGAGAGGTTTTGGGCCGCTCCAGCAGCGCAAAGAGGCTACGCTTCCAGGGCGGATGGATCTCGCTCGAACTCTCTTCCTCATCGGCCTGGTTCTGCTGATTGAAGAGGTCAGCAACCCCGACTGGCGACCGACCCCTCGGCGTGTCTTCGACAAGGAACCTAGAAGTGTCCGACGGCGTCATGGGGACGAGCTCGATGAAGGAAGCCATAGGCGGGCGGCACGCGTCGGTGGGCGGGAGGAGGACGTGGTTGAAATATTTCCACACGTGATCTATACAAATGTACGAAATATAAAATGCAGCGGTATTATCATCAATGCTCCGTCTCTTCCCAGGTCCTGCCGACAGTCTTCACCAGATCGGCCTCTGTCACTTGCTTTCCACTCGAGAAATATCCAGAAGCAATCTTGGCGTCAATTTCTACTCGCGAGTCGAGTGGGATCAGATGTTCTGGAAAACAAATTCTTCAGTAGTGCAAAATTTAAGGAAAGTTTAGTCCTTACCAGGTAAATCGTATCGTTTCAAAATTGGGATACCGCTCTTCACGATCGCGTCATATTTCCTATGCACTGGCAGTCAGTTTCCGGTCCGAGTTTCCTCATACAACGACGCACATGTCGCTCATGGACACCATCCTGTCGACCTTCTTGATGCCCAGCCAGTGGAGCACGTCCGGCATGAGAGCCTGGAAACGCATGTCTTTGACTCCAGCGATTAGCTCCGTCGACTTGAAGTATTTGTCCGCGGTGTCTCCTCCGCGTTTGCGAAGATTATAGACGAGATACCTCCAGCCTAGCGTCAGAATAAAGCCGCCCCATAGTGTAAAAGACGTACTTGGTGACCTCTCCCAGCGCTCTTCCTTCCTTCCGGAAATACACGACAACCCCGACGCCCCCTATACGGCTGAGATGAGAATGCCTTCAGAATCATCGGACCAATTATTGACGAATACCTCTCTGAGCACCACGAATACATTCTTCGATGGCATATGTCAAATACGGCTTGCATGTGCAAATGTCAGAACCAAAGACGTCAGATCCATTGCCTGCAAACTCGCGGTGAGATGAAGCATGTTAGCGCCGGCGGGACGAGACATACATTCGTCGTGGACACGTAAAGTTAGTTCCTTGCTTTCATCGTACATATAAGCGGGGTTTCCAACTAGACAGAATACCGGTCAACACGCTGATTTGGCGACATCAACACACGCACAAATGTAGACGGTCAAGTTTCCAATGGGTGGGAGAAAAACTTTGATATCTGGTCGGGTGACAAGCTCGGGGTACATTCCTCCCGTGTCCTCAAACAGAGCTCGGCGAAGCAAACTTTCGGATCTGGGCAGAAGGGACGGCCGACGTCAGCGGCGAAGATGGATAAGGTGGGAAAGAGCGTACATTCCAAACCGTTCGGCAACGCCGGGCAGGTACCAGACAGGTTCAACCGCGGCCTTGCTGATGTTGACTTCGACTCCGTTGTACTCGTCACTGACCGAGCCGTCTGGAGTGGTAAGGGGGGCACTCTTCAACACGATCTTGCCATCGATCGGGATGTCCCCCCTCCTGGCTGCTTCGTCCAACTCGCTCATTTTCATATGAGCCTTGGTGACAGCGATGCTCGGCCGGACGTCCAGGCCCTCTTCGTCGATCTGCTTCCGGAATACGGAAGGCACCAAGTGTCCCCAAGGGTCGAATGAGACGATCTTGGACGGGTCAAACCATGCGGCCTGGGGTGGGATGGAGACGGGTGGCTCGGTCTTGCTGTAGTCCGGCTTGTGCGTAGGCGACAGGGTGCCCATGGCTATCGCCAAAGATCGGTATATGGAATAGGAGCCCGAGTGCGCACCGATGGCATTTCGCTGCTTGATCGAAGACGAAAGGCGAGAACAAATGATGGGTCCGCGAGTCTCAGGATCTTTGGCACCCCACCGAAGAGGGTACGGGGAGATGCCAAACTGATCCGGGTAAGCTAAACGCCATGGGAGCACGTCAGCAACGGAGATGGAGGCACGACCTGTTTTAACACTCACTGGTAAGATTCACTCGTCCAGGGTATAGCAATTTCTCGCGTTCCTTGTCCTTGTCTGACGCTCTGGCTGGACGCACAGGAGGTGTACCGAGGGCCGGAGCAGCAGATGACAACGCGGCCTTGGGCGTCGGCTCAGTTGGCGAGCTCGAACTGACATCGGACGAGACAGAAGCAGATCGTCCGTGGGCCGGCTTGGGCTCGAGGGGCGTCGCGACCTTGATGTCATTGTTGCCGTTCGTGATGATCGCGTCGAGCTGATGCAACGATCAGATTCGTGGTGCGACGCGACGACGAGGACTGACCTTGGCCTGCATCATCTGTTGTGATACCTGCATGGCCTCGAGCTGAGCGAGGAGTTGGGTGAGCACGGCGTCTGAGACCGTCATGGTTGCAAGATCCGATGGATGGATGATGGAGAGACGCGGGGTCGGCTACATAATATAGCAGCAAGTTCCGTTCTGTGTATGTGTATTGTGTTCTGCAGCGAGGCGACGGCGTGCAGCTACAATTCATTCATTTCTTCTATTATCTATCCTTTTTATCTCTTCAAAAACCCAGGTTTGATTGATTGAGGCCACAAGACCACTAGCTTCTGCCGTGGCTTCGTCCAAGCCGTCATCGACACTCCCTGCATCATCCGAAGCCTTGGCTGAAACCGAATAAGACTGAGACCGACGGAGCTGCGCATAGCTCGCAAGAGCCTTATCAGGGTCCCTGGAGTGCGATGGATGGCTGAAAGTGACGCTCCGAAGGGGGGGTTGCAAGTCTACCGTGCTGGTCGGCGTGGACGGCGCAATCTGGTTGTTGGACTTGGCGACGCCATCCTGCGAACCGGTCTTGAGACGAAAAACGGCGGATATCGTTCTTCGGATCGTCTTATAAGACGTCCACGAGACTGAACGTCGATGACGAAGATCGTCTTTGGGCGCGGCGTCCTGATCTGGGTCCGGCCGTCGTACCAGCTGAACGGGTGCTACTGTTCGTCTTCTGCCCAGGGCCCGAGCCGAAGGAGCGCCTTTCGAGTGCGACAGCGCATTGATGATATTCTGTCTCGCTGCGTTGGAACTTGACTCCGCCTCCACCTGATTTCTCTCTTCTCTTCGCAGGCCGCCATCTAAGTTCAGAAGATCGTAACCTTGGACGTTCACCGAAATGGGCCGCGATTGCAGAAGACCCATTTCGGTGGACAACGTCGGAGATGGAGGCTCCCCAGCCTGCAAATTTTCTGCCAGCCCTGGAGCGGAGAGTAATGGCTTGCTCTCGATGGCAGATTCGGCCTTCGCCATGTTGAGAGCTGCAGATCTGAGGGTGATTTGAGGGTTAGACATTAGCTGGTGATCTAGGAGAGGAGTTCGACTCTGCGAAGCAGTTCGCTGCGGTGGCGGGCCTCGTATCTTTAGCGCAAAGCTGGGTTCAGACTTTGCGTGCACAAGCGGGCGACCTATTGAAAGCAGATGGGGTTGGACAGGTAGGGGCATTGTTCTGTCTTGCGCTTTGATTCCTGTCGTGGGGCTGATATATGCTGATATGACTGGCCTGTAACGAACGAAGCCATCGAATGAACAGATCATTGTCTTCTGATGATCCATGGCGCTCGCTCTGAGCTTAGAACACATACACAGGCTTGAAACCGAGAAACCATATCACCAGGTATTGAACAGCAAAGGCACGTTGATCTCATTTTGGCGGGATGGTTGACACGAGGCTACATCGAACATAGGAAATAGATTCCCGCTTTGACGCTTGAAAGCAGTGACCCTGGTCAAAGAGACGCAGTTCTATCGTGGATACCGTGGCGTCAGAAGAGCAATCAAGCAACGAACCCACGGCACGCTGATTATATGGAAGGATCGTTGGACGCAATTTTGTTGGCATCATGTAAGGTTGGCCAAGACGCGCTCACATGACCGGGAGGGGAACAGATATTTTTGTTTCTGCAGAATATCGAGGCACCCATACGTCCCGAAATAACTGAGGATTGCAATAGTATTTTATGGCCATAATTCCAAGCATGAGAGCATCGTCCTGTGTTTGAAAACAGCCTTTAATAGAGTCGAAGATTCGCTGAATGAATGTAACGTAATTAAAATCCGAAGACTCAGCCATGGGTTCAATTTCTGTCACGTTCGTTCTTTCCATTCAGTTTGACATTCATAACATTTCATTAGTATTTTTGCTGGAGGACAGTGTTACCTACACATGTATTAGACTAGCACCCGTTCGGGAGGACAGGAGGATTGAAGGCGGAAGGTAATTCCAGCTGGCCATGATAAACCGTGCAGCGCTGCAAGTCTCCGTGGCCCCACGTTTTTACAACCTGAGGAAGTACCTTCCTTCCGTTCACTACAAGGTCGGTGTTCGGAACGGGCATAGGGGCTAAAATGCGAGAGTTGAAGATGCCGGGGTAAGATGCGTTTAGGAACGTCTGATCAATTGTCGGGTTCCTGGGAATGCGAATGGCGTCCTTCGTTTTCTCTGCCACAAACTTGAACACATTGGCACCAACATCGTAGCGGCCAAGCGTATGGAGGTCCCAGTTTGCCTCAACCGTAGAGATCTCTGAGTAGTGGTCATAGTAAGTATCGTCTTGCTTGCCGATGAGGTTGTGAGGAAGTGCGCTGCCCATGAGGATGGATCGAACACGGTTGTGTGGGTCACCACCGTCTTCATCGAACGCTTGAAGCCGACGTTGGAGGATTTCATCGGATGATGGAAGGATCAGGCACTCACTGACGAAAAGAAGGGTCTTGGCGTTTTCGTTGTTGAAATTCTTGTTCTTTAAAAGAGGTTCGACGAAATTGTGAATGTATCTGCCAGCAAAGGTAATATTTGTATCGTGGCCATCATTGGCTAAGAATAAAGTCAGTGGTAAAAATGAAGTACGTATTTAAATATTTACTCATGTTCGGGGTCATAAAGATCCATTGCGGGAGTCGGTTATTGGCAAGGTCCTGCTCAAACAACGTATAATTCTTGATGAGATTGGCTCGCGCAGGGACAGTTGCCACTGAATCATAGATAATTAGAGGACTATTCGACGGAATCATTTGATTTAACAGGCGCCAGATCAGGAAACAACCGCTCACTTGTGCTTTCGGACGTAGTCGTCAACGCCAGTGGCTGCATTAGGAGCACTGAAACCAGGGAATCCTGAGAATGGTAGATCTTCTTGGTACGAGGCCCAGCTGATGCCTTTTTCTTCAAGCAAATCTACAACGGTCGACACATTCTCCGGAACGGCGTTGAGGTTGTCATTGTCCATGCCAAAGTAGTCACCACCGACAGCAGAGACGTAGTTCGGCTCTGACGGATGAGTAACGGCAAAGTAATTATTGAGAATCAAGCCTTGCTCGACGAGGGCCTGGAAGTTGGCTGAGCCAATATTATAAGAAACGCACAACACCAAGGAAGCAGAAGACGAACGATCTTGCATTGCACTGTCGAAGTTTGTGTTCTCCAACCAAATGGTCACGAATCGGTCAAAGACCTTTCCCTTGACAAGTTTGGGAGATTTTGACGGTTCATGTTTGGGTCCATGATCACTGCTGATACGGAATTGACATGACATCAGACCATGCAAGCGCAAAAGCGACGTACTTTTCGATTGCGACACTAGCAACGAGACTAGCAAGTGCTACTGCAAGCAATCCCTGGCGAAGATACATTGAAAAGAAGGGTCACCGATGACGGTCAAAGATGCAAGGACTCCTGAGAGGTCCGTCTTATATGCATGGACGAGAGAAATGTGATGCTTCTTCATCGAGAAGGCTTTCAATTAAATCATGGTCATGTGAAGCAATTGATACTTAACATGCCCGCCGCAACTTGGCAAGATCAACACCTCAGTCCTGTGCGAACGGCATAAAGTAAGCGGCCATATGAAATCTGGGCACGTTCATCCTATATTTAGCACCGTACTCTCAAAAATCCTGTATGACGCTCTCGAATTGATGGCGGATGCGGCGCGGTGGGACAAGAAACTAAGCGTGGAAACAGGAAGGGTAAGGAGGGTGAGATGCCGAACAACATACCAGCGTCTACGATGACCGTCGTGTGCAATTTCTCTTCATGAAGCAAGACAGAACGACTCACGGCCCACACTATCTCCAAAAGAGCTCTCTGAAAGCGTCCAAAGCTGAACGGACTTCTCACAGACGTTTCCTGACCTAAGGTTACTTTTCGCTGAAGTCGCACGTCCGTCGAGTGAAATGTCCTTCAGTGTTGAAATGGAATGGCTGATCTGTGTTGAATTGCCCCTTTCCGACTAGGACACGTGCTGCACTGGCTCCAGCCATTGGACCTTTAGCAGAATATGAAAAGCCGGACGAGAGAATGACGGATGCGTTTCTAACTGTCTGCCGCCAGTGTCACACTGAACAGAGCTCATGGATTAGAGTTGATGTCGACATCCTCAACTATTTTGATTAAATAATAAACGAAAACTAAACGCAGGCAATTTAAGCCATTATCCAATGCGTTGTCAAATAGTAGTTCTAGCGTTCACATCAGCATCCCTCAGGCAGTACAGGAGGGTTGGACGCCGAAGGCAATTCCAGCTGGCCATGATAGACAGTGCAACGCTGCAAGTCTTTGTGGCCCCACGTTTTCACGACCTGAGGAAGTACCTTCCTTTCGTTCACAACCAGGTTAGTGTTCGGAATGGGAAGGGGAGCTTTGATATGCGAGTTGAAGATACCGGGGTACGAAGAGGTCAGGAATGTCTCGTTGAGAGGAGGGTTCTGAGGAATACGAATAGTGTCCTTCGTCTTCTCCGTCACAAACTTGAACACATTGGCACCAACATCGTAGCGGCCAAGCGTATGGAGGTCCCAGTTTGCCTCAACCGTGGAGATCTCTGAGTAATGGTCATAGTAAGTATCGTCCTGCTTGCCGATGAGGTTGTGAGGAAGTGCGCTGCCCATGAGGATGGATCGGACACGGTTGTGTGGGTCACCACCGTCTTCGTCAAACGCTTGAGATTTCGCTCACGTTAGAAGATTCAGTGGACGAAAGAAGAATTCATGCACTCACTGACGAAGAGGAGGGTCTTGGCTTTTTCGCTGTTGAAATTCTTGTTCTTCAAGAGAGGTTCGACGAAATTGCGAATGTATTTGCCAGCAAAGGTAATATTTGTATCGTGGCCGTCGTTGGCTGGGAATACAATAAAGTGAGTGATGGAAAGAAGATACGGATGCGGATATTTACTCATGTTCGGAGTCATGAAGATCCATTGAGGGAGTCGATTATCGGCAAGGTCCTGCTCGAACAGCGTGTAGTTCTTGATGAGATTGGCTCGCGCTGGCACAGTCGCGACAGAATCGTAGATAATCAAGGGGCTGGAAAGAGGAAATAAGACGTTAGAGAAATGATAGGTAGGAGGCCATTTACTTGTGTTTGCGGACGTAATCCTGCGCTCCAGTCTTTGGATTGGGGAAAGAGAAGCCAGTGAACCCCGTAGACGGCATGTCCTCTTGGTATGAAGCCCAGCTGACGCCCTTTTCTTCGAGAAGGTCTACGATGGTCGACACGTTTTTGGGAACAGCGTTCAAATTGTCGTTGTCCATGCCAAAGTAGTCACCTCCGACAGCGGAGATGTAGTTTGGCTCTGAGGGATGGGTAACACCGAAGTAGTTATTGAGGATCAAGCCTTGGTTGGCCAAAACCTGAAAGTTAGCTGCATAACGTCGTCAGTGAAGCGCCAAGGTGAAAATGAAGGACATGACGAACGATCCTGCATAGCGCTGTTGAAGTTGGTATTCTCCAACCAGATGGTCACGAAGCGGTCGAAGACTTTGCCCTTGACGAACTTGGAAGACTTATCAACATGTCCATGCTTGTCACTGTCAACGCAATTGATGCTAGCACGTTTAACGGAATGCGTATGGATGAATATTGTGCGTACGTACGCTTCGGTGGTGGCGCAGACAACGACGCTTGCGATCGCTGTCCAGATGAACCCGCGGCGGACGTACATGGCGAGGGAAAGTCACTAAGCGGCTCTGACGTCTAAGGAGCATGCAGGGGCTCGGCTTTATAGATTCTGAAGATTCTGAACAGAATGGTTACGAGAGAGATTTCGCATCTTGTCACTGAAACGTTTTCAATCAAAAAAGATAATTCATATGGAATCAGTCGAATTGTGGACGCACCTGCTCCAGTCTGAGAAAATCAGCATCTCGTCAGCTGTGCGATGGTCCCGTGGTATGCACCCATATGAAAGCTGTCGGTGATGCTGATTGGCGGGAGCAAGAGCACGTTCATTCTATTTTTGGCGCGCACGGTGCGGAAAGCAATGTTTTAGCAGTCGGATTATACCGTTAATGCGGAACTGCTCGCAGACGGGTGCCTTGTATTGTAAACTTAGCGATTCGCGAACGGAGGACTGGTTTCGAGTAACCGAGAGGCGTTCGGCAGATTTATTGCAGAAGCATCGTCACGTTGGCTTAGTCATCCACCCAAAATTTCGCCTTCCACCTCCAAGTCGAGCTGTTCGTTGGCATGCGCAAGCAACTGGACCCTCGCATACCAATTCTCATAAACAACAATGTCAAAAAGAATCACAGGTCGTTCATAGTCCTGGTCGGCGATAAAGGCAGAGATCAGGTATATTTTTCCCTACTACGGGACAGTTCGCACACAATTCTGACTCTAAGAATTCGTAGATCGTCAATCTCCACTTCTTGCTCTCGCAGGCACGCGTTTCTGCTCGGCCTTCAGTTCTGTGGTGTTATAAAAAGGACCTTGGATTTACGACGTGAGCGCGGACGATGCTTAGCTACCGCGCACTGCCTGATCTATGCCCATACAGACATCGCAAGAAACGCGAAGCAAAAATCAAGAGAGATGTCAAGCGAGGAATCCGAGAACCTAATGAGCAAAATCCTTTCGAAATCTTTGTGACCGTAACAGATATTCGCTATACGTTCGTTGCACTGTCACTTCCAAGTAATCTGTTGCGATTGAACTGTAACCCCAGATATTACAAAGAGTCGCACAAGATACTCGGAAATACCTATGGCATGCTCGTTCTGCAGGACTTTGAGGCTATAACGCCTAATTTACTCGCCCGGACGATCGAAACGGTTGAGGGTGGGGGGTTGATTGTGTTGCTGTTGAAGACGATGACATCTCTGAGACAGCTCTATACGATGACAATGGTATGCCCGCATCTCAATGACCGCCCTTCAAGAAAAGAATAAATGACCAACTCAAAGTCGTTTTCAGGACGTTCATGCCCGTTATCGAACATCCTCACATGACTCGGTTGTCGCTCGGTTCAACGAACGGTTTATCCTGTCCCTGGGATCATGTCCTGACTGTCTTGTGCTTGACGACGAATTGAATGTTTTGCCAATATCTCGCGCAAAGGACATCGCACCGCTCGAACAAGCACCGGGGAAGAACAAAGAGTTAGACAACGAGCTCGCGGATCTCAAGAAAACAATGGAGGACACAAAACCTGCCGGTGACCTCATCAAGCTTGCGAGAACGATGGACCAAGCTCAGGCTGTTCTTACGTTCATCGACGCCATCGCCGAGAAAACTTTGTCTTCCACTGTCACTTTGACTGCCGCTCGAGGTCGCGGGAAAAGCGCCGCCCTAGGACTTGCAATTGCGGCTGCACTCGCTCATGGGTACTCTAACATCTTTGTCACTAGCCCTAGTCCCGAAAACTTGAAGACCCTTTTCGAGTTCGTATTCAAGGGCATGGATGCTCTTGGTTACGATGAGCATCTGGATTACGATATCGCACAGAGTACGAATCCGGATTTTAACAAGGCGATCGTGAGGGTTAACGTGTTCAGAGATCATCGCCAGACAATACAAGTGTGTCGCCGAGTTTCTGCTCTGTTTCCAGCGTCCGATTGACTCTGCTCAAGTATATACAACCCGAAGACGCTCATGTGCTAGGACAAGCTGAGCTAGTCATCATCGATGAAGCGGCCGCCATTCCGTTGCCCTTGGTTAAGAACCTGATAGGTCCATATTTGGTGTTCATGGCTTCTACGATCAACGGATACGAGGGCACAGGGCGTTCTCTCTCACTCAAACTTATCCAGCAACTCCGAGAAAGCACGAGACCATCGCTCTCCAAAGATCTGACCCTGTCTACCGCGGAAGACGAGGACACCGCAAATGCTGCCTCTACCTCTGCGTCCTCTTCCAAGAAATCGACAATCAAGGCGCCGCCAAAAGCTCGTACACTCCGCGAGATCAAATTAGAGACGCCCATTCGATATTCTGCTGGCGACCAGATTGAAAAATGGTTGAACAGTGTACTCTGTTTGGACGCCACCATACTTCCTCGCTCTGTATCGGCGCAGGGCTGCCCTCACCCATCGACGTGCGAGCTGTTCTACGTCAGCCGAGACACGTTATTCAGCTATCATCCTGCGTCAGAACTCTTTCTCCAGCGAATGATGGCATTATACGTTGCATCGCATTATAAGAACCAGCCGAATGACCTACAGCTCCTTTCTGATGCCCCCGCTCACCATTTGTTTGTCCTTTTGCCACCGATCAAGGACGATGAAAGCCATCTCCCGGAACCTTTGGTCGTTTTGCAGGTCGCGTTGGAGGGTAGCATTAGCAAACAGGTTATCATGGAAGGATTGGGAAGAGGGTTGCGACCGGGAGGCGATATGATACCTTGGTTGGTCAGCCAACAGTTCCAAGAAAATCGCTTCGGGATGTTGAGCGGCGCCCGGATAGTCAGGATAGCATGTCATCCTGACTATGCCGACGTAAGTTACCATTCCCTACTTCGTTGTGACAGTCTTGACATCTTCACGTAGATGGGTTACGGATCGAGGGCCCTGCAGGCTCTGAACTCGTTCTACAGCGGCGAATACTTCAATTTAGACGAAGTAACCCGCATAGAGCCGCAATACCCCGATCCAACTGCGATAGATTCAGTAAGTTGTCCTCTGTCTCTGTATTGGAAGGCGGGACATTCATCAACGCTGGGCAGAACGCTACTCTCCTCACCGATGATCTTTCGATTAGGGCGCCGTCGTCTATGCCTCCATTGCTTCAACGGCTAACAGAACGCAGACCCGAGAACCTTGATTACCTTGGTGTCTCGTATGGGCTGACACCACAGCTTCTTCGGTAAGTCGAGTCTGGTCTTCCGGACTCACAGCGTTGACGCTTGACTTTTTGTCAGCTTTTGGAAGAGAGGAGGATATGTGCCTTTGTATCTTCGTCAAACGTCCAGCGAGCTCACGGGTGAACATACGTGTGTCATGGTACGCGGATTGAACAGCTCGACGGAAAGTGAGCTCGAATGGCTGGGAGAATTCGCCAAAGGTGGCTTCTATTTTTTCCCGACAAGAGCATTCCATTGAGCCGTTATTACTCAGATTTCCGACGGCGCTTCCTGACGCTATTGTCCTACAAGTTCAGAGAGTTCGGAAGTGTTATGGCCTTGAGCGTCCTCGAGGCCACCAATGCGGGATTAAAAAAGCACAATGATCAAGGTTCCAGGGGTATGTCCTTTCCACATTCATGTGTCGCTTTTCCTGGGGGATAATGTATTTGTCCAGATCTTACGTCGTCAGAATTGTCTCTCCACTTCACTGCATTCGACCTCAAACGATTAGAGTCATATGCCAATAACATGCTAGATTACCACGTCATTCTAGATCTACTTCCTACAGCCGCATCGTGGTACTTCCAAAGACGGCTCGGGGATGATGTCAAACTTAGTGCCGTCCAAAGCTCTATACTTTTGGCCCTTGGTTTGCAGCGCAAGACCATAGAAGAAATCGAGGTGCTGTCTCTCGCTTTGCTTTCATATCTATACTGAAAGATACCTGCAGAAAGAACTTCAGATACCGGTTTCCCAGGCCCTGGCATTGTTCGCAAAGGTTATTCGCAAGATCAGCAAACGACTCGTCGACATTCAAAAAGAAGCCATAAGCGCCCAAATTCCTGATGCATCCAGCAAGACAGGAGTAGACGTTGGAACCAGGGTTGGTCTAGACCAGGGCGAATTAAATGGCCAACCCATCAGTCAAAGTCTGGAAGCCGAGCTGGATGAGGCAGGTGATGAAGCGAGGGCTGCTCTGCGACAAAAGCAGAGGGAAATGATTGATTCGCTTGATCTGACAAAGTGAGTGATCGATTAATCATTTTCTGCTTTTCATGCTAGCTCCGGGCGGAGCAGGGATTATGCGAGATCACTTCAATTTTATTCCACCCTGCCTTTCGGTCTCACTCTGCCATGGCAAAGATTAATGGTGTCTTCCTTACGAAACTAGATATGCCATCATTGATAGCACGGCGGACTGGACCATGGCCGAAGCTCAGGTGGCTAGCTTGGGTAGAAATGGAGGAGCGGCTGGCAAATCGACTCTTATAAGCGTAAAGTCGACTGCGACGGTCGGCCAAAAACGAAAATCAGACGAGGCGGCGGATGAACAGAATGACCAGGGGACAGGAAAGGTTAAAAAACCCACGCGGCGTGGAGGAAAAAAGGTCAAACGTTGACAAATGGGGGTACGAAGCCCTATGGCGCCAGCGAAACTTTTATCCACACCATTTGTACCCTTTTCACCTGTACGTTTTGTCTGTCCTGGCCTTGATACAATAGGGGTCATCAGGTACATTAAGGATTATTCTTTTGCCTTCGTACAGCGTGATCACCTATGAGCACTGGAAAAACAACTTTGCTAACAGCTGAGCTCATGACCTATTTTGTGGTCGCGTCTTATTCGTGGCGCGCAGGATTGTAAGGCTTGGCCCAAAAACGTCCAACTGGACTCCCGCCCCACACGGAGCGGATGTCCGAAGACGACAGAGCTGAAGGCGCTCGTGACCTTGAAAAATCTCAGGGATGACAGGATTTGTGGAGGAACATCAGTGCCACGAGAGACAGCAGGATATGCGGACACGCATCATCTCATGCCAAGCCAAGCAAGCTCCAGCATTCGCTTACCTCCATGCAAGAATGGTCACGAGTGCGGGGAGGCGGGGCCAGCGAGTAGATTGCGTTGTGGGGTAGCCCCTGATCAGTTTGATATATCTCTTGGTGAACAGCAGATATTTGGATTTCAGCAGTGGCTGTCAGCGACAAGCCAGAGTGGAGGAGGAAGTCGTCTGAAATTATTATTCGTTTGCCCCAAGATTGCCGACGCTGCACCGAATGGAGTAAGAGGGCCTATCAAAACGCAGCCGTGTGGAGATTACGCTCTGCAGGTCAGTCGCTTTATAGAGGGACGGACCATGGGCACTTCCGGCGGGGCTTCTCTGTTTCTTCCCACTTCGCTTCTCCCTGTGCACAGAAATGGCACCTTATTTTCTTCGAAACCTTGTCCCCCGCAGAGAAAAACGTGAAGCTCAACGGCCACTGCTCGTCGTCCTCGGAGAATTGTCCTGGCTGCAATGGGCACATTTCTTCTCTGGGTAAGTTTATGACAGATTCCAAGCCCATCCAAGCCTTTTCTGGTCCTTGCGCCCCTCATCTCCCCTGGATATCCTCCCCTTGACGTTGACTCTATATGGCGTTTCTGAATCGATAGGATCTCTTGGCTGTTTTTCTGACTCTTGATTCTTTTTAGTTGGCTCGCATGGACGTGCGATGCGATCGACTTTTTCTCAGTCTCGCTGACGGTGACGCGACTACAGACACAGTTTCACAAGTCAACAAGCGATATCGTTCGTGGCGTTCTTGCAACAAACAACTAACAACTGACCCGACACAACAGACCACCGCCATCACACTGACGCTGCTGTTCCGATCGGTCGGCGCGGTATGTTCACGATCGATCCATCGTCGACCGTCCGGAAAGAACTCAATCTGTCCAGGTCGTTTTCGGCGTGCTTTCAGATCGCTTCGGCCGTAAATGGCCTCTCGTCTTCAATCTCGCTCTCATCTCTATCCTTCAACTTGGCGGCGGCTTCGTTCAGACGTTCCGACAGTTCTTGGCACTCCGCTCCCTCTTCGGCATCGGCATGGGCGGCATCTGGGGTCTCGCAGCCTCTACGGCGCTCGAAAACCTGCCAGTCGAGGCGCGTGGACTGGCAAGCGGGATTCTGCAACAAGGCTACGCGGTTGGGTACCTTCTCGCGGCCGTCATCAATCTGCGCCTAGTTCCCGAGACGAAGGAGACGTGGAGAAGTCTCTTTTGGACAGCGTCTGGCATTTCGATGTTTGCCGCGTTTGTGCGCGCGCTGTTGCCGGAGAGCGAATACTTCCTCAAAGCAAAGGCTGCGGAGAGGGCCAAGGGAACTGACACGTCGAAGAAGACCAAGATTTCATTCACGAGACCGGCAAAATGCTCAGGACACACTGGCTGCTGTGTGTCTACGCCGTTCTGCTCATGACTGGTGAGAAGATTGCGAACATTCCTCTCGGCACAGCTCATTTCAGTTTCCCAGGTTTCAACTTTCTCTCTCATGGCTCGCAGGACCTATATCCCACATATCTTCAAACGTCCAAGAACTTTACACCCCACAATGCAACCGTCGCTACCATTATCGGCAACTGTGTGAGTACTCTCATCAATCGCGAGAGGACCCTGAATCCTGATTCTAGTGATGGCAGGGAGCTATAGTGTACGTTTGTTACCCGATGTCCCCATTTTTGCACTTGCAAATTTTCAAAAGTGGAGGACTTGTGGCAGGACATATCAGCCAATATCTTGGCCGTCGTCTGACCATAGTGTATGCTGCACTGCGTATTCTTGTATATTACCATTGCTAACCTCTTTCGCGACAGCATATTTGTATGCGTTGTTGCAGGCGAGTCGGAGCTGACCTCATGAGAGAGAGCGCTCATCCTATTCCATCATCGCAGCGTTTATCCCTCTCTGGATTCTTCCGTCTTCCTTTAGTGGCCTTGCTGCGGGCGCCTTCTGCGTACAGTTTGGGGTTCAAGGCGCATGGGGTATTGTGAGTCGATCGTTTTGTCGTCAATAGCTTGATTCGATGTGGCGAGTTCTAGATTCCTATCCAGCTGGCCGAAATGTCACCGCCTGCGTTCAGGGCGACATTCCCTGGCGTCGCATACCAGTTGGGCAATGCAAGTGTTTTTCGTTCTTTTCAGAGTTTTTGTGTTTATGATCTATTTCGCGTTTTCGCAGATGGTTTCCTCTGCAGCGTCACAGATTGAAGCTAGTGAGCGTCTCTCTCTTACACTGCCTTGCGAAACATAACTGATGCATTTATAGGAGGTGGAAAGAATTTGAGGACGACAATCATCAAGGATGGTCGACCGACAAACGTACCCGACTATGCCACTGTGCAGGGAATTTTGATCGGAGTGGTGTCGGCTTTTGTCATCTTCATAACGATAATCGGTCCTGAGTGGGTACTTTCTTTTCTGGTGACCCGAACTTGATTTTATTATGACCTTCATTAGAAACCATGGGTCTCACTTTGAGAAGCACAAGGCTGCGTTCGAAGAAGGTGCTGCGAGAGACGACGCCATGATGGAGGAAGATCGTTCTCCAGCGGGACCGAGTGCGCAGGTTCAAGAGAAGCGTTCAGGTTCGTTGGAGGAAGAGAAAGAGAGCCTCGAACACGTTTAATGATTTTATTGTTACGATTGTCTTGTAAATTTCTTTTTTTTTATTGAGAATTGCTCGTCTCGTGAACGGCGGCGCATGCGTATCAGCGGTCACCTGAGTGCCAAATTCGGTGCACTCGTCCGTCAACTCCTCTCGGGTGCTGAAGCCTTCCTTCCGTGCTCTCCCAACATCCATGGCGCTCCCAGACTCTCCCAGCCTGTGCTCGGCGTCGCCAACAGTTAACGGTGACGCTGCGTCTGGCTGGAAGTCGCCGTACACCTTACCCCCGCCAGTCAAGACGCCGTATGACCCTCGTCAGGCCCTCGACGATATACCCGGTGTCCAATATGCCCTCGAGCATTTTCTCAAGTCGCATATGGTTGAAAGCGAGGAGTATTGTCACAAGAGTGACGAAGAAAAGTGCGCTTCTGTCGCTCTGGACTTTTTTTCGTGCTCGCTTACTCGTCATTTAGGGAGCGTCTCTACTTCGCCACAGGTTACGGTCTGATCCAATGCGTCAAGGGGCTAATGTCGTATGAAGACGAGGTCTGCTTGGTTACGTCGGTCTCAACGGCGTCCAGCTCTCACTATTTCTCATAGGACCTCCTCTCTGCCATCGGACATACGCGTCGCGGGAACCACGTTGCCAGTCAGCACCGCAAGAAAGCCCAGTTCCTCGGCTCTCGACTCGCTGGTTATGTCGTTTCCACCATTGCCACGTCCAGTGTCGGCTTTATCAAGAGCATGACCCCTGTCGAACGACACGCCGAGCTCGTTTACGCGGAGAGTCTCTTTGAAAAGGTAGCCATCCTATCTGCTTCGCGTCGTTCTCAAGCTGACATTCTATCAGGCTCTTCTTGGCATTGTGTACTCGGGAGATTGGCTGGCTTTTATCAAGGAAGCGTGCGTGAACCGTCCCCCTAATAACGGTCTGCTAACGTTGCCGTAGCCTCAATATGCGAACCACAATCTCCATCTATCGTCATCTTGGCGAGTACCTTGAGGACATCGACTCCGCTTACACCGCCTCGCAATCTTCTTCGACAACCGATAGTACCCCATCGACGTTGCTCGAAGATCCATCCGTCGACCCCCACTTCCGCTCCGGGGTCTATCTCGGAGTGGGCATGTCCAACATAATACTCAGCCTCATGCCCGGCAAACTCGCGACGCTCGTTGAATTATTTGGATACAAAGGAGACAGGCAATTGGGTTTAAGGATGCTGATGAGAGCGGGGGGATGGTCGGAGCACACCTCTGAGCCGGCGGTCAGTGCGGGTGAGTTACAACATCAATCTTTTTACGTTCGCATCTGACTTGCCATTAGCTGACGAGGGCGTCCGTCGCTCTATCTGTGATATGGCTCTCCTTATCTTTCATCTCGTTCTTTCCAGTTTCACATTCGAAGGGGTGGACATCTCAACAGCCAGGAAAATATTAGACTGGAATTGAAACGATTCCCTAATGGTGTGTGCTTTTTTCTCTGTTTCTACCCTCGCCTCTTTTGTTGATTCCCCCTTCGTCAGGTGTATTTTTTCTTTTCGGCGCCGGTCGCCTCGCTCTCGTCCGCTCTCAACCAAAGCAAGCAATTTATTATTATACCAAGGCAATGGAATCTCAGACGCAGTATCGAAACCTTCACCATATATCCTTTTGGGAGATCGCTATTGCAAATCTTGCACTATGGGATCTAGATGCAAGCGTGCAGTGTTGGAAAGAGTTGGAAAGAGAGGCAACCGTGAGTCTCCCGAGTTCTGTTCGTTGCCTTGGATGAACTAATGCGAATATAGTGGTCAAAATGCATATACTCTTATGGAATGGCGGTCTGTCTATTAGAGCTCGCAGGCGAGGATAAGGACAAGCGGAAGGAAGCCGCGACGTTAATGGCCAAGGTGCCGTCCCTGAGACAAAAAATCGCCGGAAAGTCTATTCCTTTAGAGGTGCGCCGCATGCCTCTTTCTAAATATTTTTTCTGACGATGCATTTCAGAAATTCGTCGCACGCAAGGCACGCAAATTCCAATCGCAGAAAAATCGTCTTGCACTGCCCGCTCTTGAGGTCGCATACGTATTTCAAGGCATCGCCCATGCGCCGCGCGACACAATTATGCGTAAAATGTTGCCCGAGATTCGCAGCGTCCTCGACAATCTTGAGAAGCACAGCGACGGACATTATGATGATTTATGCTTGGCCAAGTTTTTGGAAGGCGTATGCCTCCGTTACGTCGCATACCCGGTAATCCTCTTCGTTCTTGATACCATCTCAGCTGCGACTGACACACTTCGCAGGACCCCGATGCAGCGCTGGATCCTGATGAAGTCATAACAATTTCAAGAGAAGACGCCGAACGTGATTCCAAGGCTGCATTCATGAGCGTCTTCGAGAATGGACCCAAGATTGAGCTTGACCATTATATCGTATACCATGCCCGCAAGTATTTTTACCATTAGACGTGGTCCGAACACCAACTGTCTTGGCGTCAGATTATGAACTCGGACGACTGCTGGCTTGCCAGAGCCATGTCGAACAGGCCAAGGCTGAATTTGAGCTAGTCTTGTCTGGTAAGGTCCTTTTGATATGTACGAGCTGCCACTAATCTTTCACGTTGACAGGTAAATACCTAGAAGTAGGTCCGTCGGGGCGGAAGGTGAGTTTTAGTCAGGTTCTGACTCTCGGGGCAGAGCTATACTGACGCTGAACGTAAAGGGGCGATACAGTATGGAGGCAAGTCATTATCACCTGTTCCACTTTCTCATATCTCATGTTACTGGCTGCAGAATGCCCTCCATGTGCGTACACATGCTGCACTGGATGCAATCAATCAGAATGTTCAGAAACTTTGACAACTTTGACAATGCATTGGAGCAGACAACCCACTTTGCTGAGATTTACTTAATGTTATCTATTATTCTCGTGCTGTTCTCGTTCTCGTTCTTGTTATTCCAATACATATCCATTCTACTGCCACTCTGCTTTTACCTGTGCAGCGTCATCTCGACATGAATGCATGCTGCATGTATTCATGTCCAGGCAACACGAATTCGAGATGGTTAGCAGAGTGTCTTCACGAATTGCCTGACTCTCTAGGCCAGACGCGCTCAAGCGCCATAACTAGGGACCATGCTGGGAAGGCATGCGCAAAGCGAAGACACGTCCTGATATTACGAGCTCTGGACGGGCTCCCTTTGTCTATGTTCCAAGGCTCGCGGCGCAAGTACAACGCTAAGATACAAGGTCAGTTTGCTGCAGAGACAGTGCTGTCGTAGGGCAGGCCCCCGCCCCCCCTCCGCGGGATCTCTGCCCACCCGTCGGAAAGGCAGCTAAGGGTAAGAGACACGAGTTCAAGACAGAAGGAAGCGAAAAAAAAGGGCAGCGAGCAAGGCAAAGGTGTTCCAAAATGCCGGCATATTCACATCTGACGTCTGAAATCTTACGAACAGCAGAGCGCACACGGGTAGGTGATATGATAGCAACATATCTCTTGCCACCGAGACCGGTAAAACGCCGAAATCCTAACCCTAAGGTGTCCTACATACAAAATAAACCAGAGAGGTCAGATCAGGCTGACGAGGTGCCCAAGGATACTTGCGCAATGATATTGGCCCTGCCCGCACGCACGGTGAGCACGACCTTGGACCGGATAGAGAGTGCGATGAGTGTTGCGAGCATCATACGCTGTACAGCGTTGTATGCGCGCGAGGGGCGCTTGCCCTGGGTCAAATGCAATCAGTCGATCGTTCGGTGAGCAGATGGTTCGCGCCACAGGTAGAATGTACGTTGTGGATGTACAGTTGATTATCTCATAATGCATAACGTCATCATGCATAAATCTCATAATGCATGGCTTTTGGGCGGGAACCAGCTTGGGCAGCAGGGAAATGTGTGCATAATGCATAACGCATAATGCATAGGTCTGATGATCATTTTATGCATTATGAGATCACTATGATATATGTATAGGGCATGCTGGCAACCGTGGATAGGGGGCAAAATTTGTTGGAAAAAAAAATGCCAAGAGATAACTTCGCCCACAGCCCTCCTCACCGCCATGCCCTATCAGTAGCGCCTCCCCGGGTAGGGTCCAACTCGGGCTTCGGCATCTCGGCATGCCGAGATGCCGAAGGTCACGTGACTTCTCGGCCATGCTCATCCTCTGTTCTCGTACGGGTATCTCTTTGGTTGCTGGTAGCGTATATGGCTTTATATAACTGTATTATCACAATCTGCTGTACAGCTTTGAAATTGATAGCTTAGACTGACCGGTACTGACGGGTTTATAGCCTTGCTCTAGCCCCTTTTATTTATTTTCTGACGTGTTGTATTCTGTTAGCCACCCGGCCACTTAGAGTTGGCGCTTGCGCCAACTTCTAAGTGGCCATATTTGTGTTGTTTTTTTTTTAAACCCCAATAATCCGTTAGCCACCGCCACTTAGAGTTGGCGCTTGCGCCAACTTCTAAGTGGGCAGGTTAGCGGTTAGCGGTTAGCGGTTAGGTTCGGTTAAGGTTCGGTTAGCCGGTTAGGTCTACGGCTTGCCAATTTTGCGGAGGCCGGCGCGAAGCCGGCAGGAGCGCCATCATTAAAGGACTGGCGTCCTGCATTTTTTTGTGTATCACTGCATCATGTGATCATCAGGAATTTCCTTATGATCACATGACATGCCTTTCCTTTGGCGGCTTTCCATATCCCCCTATAATCCGTTAGCCACCGCCACTTAGAGTTGGCGCTTGCGCCAACTTCTAAGTGGGCAGGTTAGCGGTTAGCGGTTAGCGGTTAGGTTCGGTTAAGGTTCGGTTAGCCGGTTAGGTCTACGGCTTGCCAATTTTGCGGAGGCCGGCGCGAAGCCGGCAGGAGCGCCATCATTAAAGGACTGGCGTCCTGTATTTTTTTTCCATATCGCTGCATCATGTGAATGTTTTTGTTCATGCAACCGAGATATTTTTTATTCTATCTCATGATGTGCAGTGTTTTAAACTCGAATGCAAGGTGCCGAATATCTTGATTCAATGTTTGTACTCAAGTTCCTCGTACATCTCGGTCATGTGATCATCAGGAACTTCCCTATGATCACCTGATCATTTTGGTTTTTTGAATTCGACAAGGATATGGCGCTATTGAGACTCTATCTCTAGCGTTGTACTTTGAGTTATGATCAGGCCAATGTAATGCGTTCTGATCTGAGCCATAGCGTTGATTTGCTATAATTTGTGACTTTTTGACCCAACTCGTGTTGGTGGATGGGGCTATCATGTGATCCTGTGAACGCTGGTTGACAGATATCAACAAGAATCAGCGGCTGGCCTTGCTCTTCAACCCCCTTCCCAAGGCATCGTGGACCCAGACGTCAGCCTTGAGAACTCAAGCCTGGGATCTATGGCTGCCGTGCTGGCAACACTTTGCATCTGCCTTCTCGTCGTAGCGCAATCACAGGTTAGAACTGACCAGCTTTTGCTTTTTATTATCAGGCCTTATCAGATGGTGCCGTGACGTCTGCCGCCCCATCCTTGCTGCCGCTGGCATTGCAATAACGGTAAACTCGCCAGTTGGACTGATCACTTTCTATCAAGCCAGCTAACCATTGTCAATTTCACAGTCGGCGAAAACCCTCACGAAGTCGGCGTTAGGTGATGACGTGAAGAGGAATCAGATGGCCACATAGTGCGATGACCTTTGCTTCTAGTTTTGTCTGGATTCTGACACCTTTTACAGGGCTTCAGACTTTTCTCTTCGGTTTTTACATGTTTCGTCACTAGTCCTTTGAATGGTAGCAGCTTCCTTCTCGATTCAATAATGCCTACTGGAACGTTTTTTATGATTGTTGTGGTGCTCAACACACCATCACGTCGCCGTCTGGCAGGTTCTCCCATAATTGACGTGACGGTGTTTAAGCAGATGAGCCATGTTTACTAACCCATGATGTGACGGCGCCTACTCCTTTGACTCGGACACTAAGAACCGCTCGGTCGAGAACGCGCCGTGACAGTTTTATCTTCCTCATACTTGTCTACAAATCCGAAACCATCAAAATCGTCCTCCTGGTTAGCTCCGCACTGCGATGCCCCAGCCTTCACATTTCTGCTGCCTGGGGCGGTTCCCCACCTCCTCCCCTTCTCTTTCAACATTCCCTTAATGAATAGCCTCCCCAACCGCAGACCTTTCCCTGTCCGCCGACTTTGTCTGTCTTCTCGGTGCCAACTTCTATCAGTGCCAGTACCCCATCCGCCTACACTGTCACTTTGAAAACACACCTTCGGCCTATCGTCCTCAGGTAGCCGTGCAGCTCTGCCACTGAGCTCTGATCGTCCGATACACAGGGTGCGAGAGCGACGAAGGTCGAGGAACCAGGATCTGCCCACACGGCACGTAGGCCAGGGGATGCGCGGCTGCAATCAGCAAATAGGACGGTAGCGACAGGTATTGACCGGTAGCGACCGGTAACGACCGGTAACGACAGGTAATGACCGGTAACGCGACCGGTAACGCAATATGTATCGCATGTAATGACCCTCAGCATGATGGGAAGCACCTCTGCAATGCCCGGCCGCAGCGGCGTAGTGTGATGTAGACATGGTTTACATAGTTTTTGTGAACAGGCGCTTTTGTGTCACGTGACTCAGATATTTCTCTCTGTGTCACGTGACCTAAAGCGTTTTCGACCTTTTAGGGTTATAATTTCAATACATGCCCGATAAGTTTGTCTAGTCGTTACAGTGTTTTCTTGACAAGGTGGAGTCTCGGACTATGCGTGCTTCGCTGTGAATTTGCTTTTGTTTCCAACGTTTGACCCCACCACTGTTGGGGAGTTTCCGACACTAGCCATTTCTGCATCATCCTCACATTTCTTTTGCCTCGACCTCCACCATGAAGCGCACCTACTTGGCTGACTCTACGAACAACACAGCGCGTGTATCGCAGTATGTTCACATTTTTATATGATAACTAGCCTGTTATCCTTGTTATTACAGGCAAAGGCCCAGACCAGATAAACGTTTTCAGTTCGACGACGCCGAGAACCTGCTGCAAAGGCTAGAACTGTATATTAATAAAGAATACGGTGCTCTCATCTGTCGGCCGTGTCGGTCTGCGGTCAACCCCGCTACGTTGCAGACGCATATAACCACTCATCGTGGCCCGAGCAATGCACAACAAGAGTACGATCGACTCGTGAGGCCGCTGCCTGAATATGCCAGTGTCTGTTTCCCTCCGAGGCAGCCCTCTGGTACCATACCGCCTTTCGCTGAACTACCACAACCTACCCTGTGCCATTTCTGTCTAACCTGCGGCCGTGGCTACACGACAGTTCTGTCCTTTAAAGATCATACGTGCTATCGCAAGAATTCTGACGCGACATATGTGGATGGCTATGCACAACGATTCGTGAATAACAACAACATGCCTTGGTTTCGAGTCTCTGGACCACCGCCTGCTCCGACTCGTCTAACAACATATGAGCAATACCTAGAGCAAAAGTCGCGAGGACAAGAGATACAGGCAGCCTCTGATGTCGATCAACGCGCGGTCCACCCTTTTTTAGTACAGCAGCGGTGGTTGGACCGCGTTGCTGGTCGCGATCGCAAGGAGTTGCACGATCTCGTCTCCTTCTCGATAAAGGACGATGTTTTTGGCGGTCTTTACCATCACTTGCATGCATACTCTGCTGACAATCAGAGTCGCATCACCAGTGACTTTTTACGACGACTTATCGGACAGAGACCGGACGCTGAACGTGATAGGAAAGCGACGCGCCATCATGCTGATATTACGTATGAATCGCATCGAAAATATGCCCGCATCATGGCCTCTGTGCTTGTCTTCCTCGTTCGAATCTGCACTGGTGATTGCCGGTATACAGCTCACGTAGACCAAGACACTCAACATGCTGTACTGGAGCTGGTCAAGTTGCTGAATGCTCCCGGATCTCGTCCCGACGTCCAGGATGAGCCCGAGCTAGAGGTCGGTGATAATGACGACCAAGACGAAGACGAGGACGAGGACAATGACAACCATGATGCTGGCACCGAAGCGGATAAAACGACGCTTTATCAGCAAGTCCTTCAGGATGGAGCTCATTTTCCGCCTGTTGAACGCCGGAATCAAAATCCATTTCCTTATGGCATCTACGAGACGAGAAAGCCTCCGCTCTTTGATCCGGTCATCCAGGCAGCTCTGCGCCAACTGCTACGCGCGCTCATTTCAGACAAGACGTCGCCCCACCTCTTTGAGCATTATCTCACCTGTGTCTCAGCGCGTCTCGACGGATCCTGGGACCATCCTTGGGTAATCACCCAAAAAATTGCTGCAATTCTCTTCTTCTCTCGATTAACCGTTGCATCCATCATTTGTGAATGCAGGAATAAAAACCCTGATATAACGTATGCTGCCCTAGCTGCCAGAGTTCAACCCCTGTTGGAGGAGAAGGATGCGGGTGTCATTCCAGCGCTGTACATCTTGCATCGAGGACTTGCCAGCCTCCATACTGCAGAGCAGAACACGATACTGTTCAATGCGCCTGACATGTCAGGGCGCTCCGCCTACATTGGCAATGCGTTGGTCACTCTGGATCATATCCATCATGCCACCCGCGTCCTGATCGCTGAAATCTACCAACGTCTTGACGTACTTTTGATCGACCCCTCCAAGTTTCGTCTCCCGACCGACGTTGTCATTTATGATGATCCCCGCAACACGGCGCGCGAATATGGCTTTGTCCATGATGTCCGAAACACGTGGGCTAGGCGCTTCACGCTATTACAGTTGATCTTGGACGATCCGGACCTTCAGCAACGCTACGGCTACAGGACCGAGGATGGCATTTTTCACTGGAACAGGTCAGTCTGCTTGCAACGAATGGAGGAGATATACAAGCTCCAGTTGCTCTTCGCCATCGGAATCATCTTCACGTCAGGAGAACCTGCTAGGGGGACCGAAATGGCCTGCTTTCTCTTCACTAACCTTCCAGATGGCACCATCCGAAATGTACTATTCGTTTTCGGCCTCCTGGTTGTTCTTGCCAACTATAACAAGACAAGGGCCATGACAGGCTCTGACAGGCAGATAGCGCGCGTACCACTGCCAGAACTTATGCCGCCGCTGATCGTGTTCCTCGTCTTTGTGAGGCCGCTCTTTGTCGAGTGGCAGAGAGCGTTTCAGCCACATATGGTCTACAATGCCGAGCATTTTCTCTTTGCTGGCCTTTATCGCCCTGTGTTGAGCCGTGACATATCGCAGGCTTTCGGCGTGTTCACGCAGGCACACTTGCCTGTCCGTCTCACCATCAAAACGTGGCGCCAGCTTTTGGCATTTTTTACGGTATGCAACTCTGAAATATTCGAGAGCGCGCAAACAGGCCCTTCCGCTGTCGATGACCAGTTTGGACATTCCGGAGAAATAGGGCGGAGCCATTATGGTGCTGATGCCAGAATACCACACGGCATGGACCGGGGTCTGTTCATGAGGACTGCGCGAGTTAGCGGGACGGTACATGTGCTTTTTGGCCATCCGCCGCATGTTCTCGGTGCACTGTCTGCCGGAACCGGTCACCGCGCGCATATTGTCAACATGATACACTCGCTGCGTCGCCCTCACGAAATTTCTATCCGAGCTAACGATTCCCAGCTTGCCGTCGTCACCATAGAGGCCATGTCTGCCAATGTAACTGAGCACGTCGTGTGCCAGGTCAAGCCGCTCCTCCAGGATATCATTTCTCGTACCCATGCTGAAGCAGTCACCCTTTTCCGTCCCAATGAAGTCTTTCTCCAGCCAAAAGCCGTAGACGTGGATCCGTATCTGCTCGGCCAACTTCGGCGATTTTTGAACAAACCATACGACTCTTCGGTTCATTTTCTCAACAGCGAGCAGGCTGAGATGACGCAGCTCCTTTTTGACGCGCGCTACAACGTCCTTTATGTTGCTCCGACCGGCTCTGGAAAGACGTTGCCCTTTCTTCTGGCGTCCCAACTGTTGGATGGTGGTAGAAGCACGATCTGGATTGTGCCATTGCGCTCAATGCACGAGCAATACCACACCCGTTGCTCTCATCATGAGATGACCGTGGCCTCATGGAGCAAATCCCTTTCATCCGAGAGTCCACCACTGCACATCATCGTTACGTCTGATCAGGCAGACTTGCCACAATTTAGGCACTATGTGCTCAAGCTACAGGGAACACGGCGCCTGGCACGAATTGCTGTGGATGAGGCCCATCTTGGTCTATGCCATGCCAGTTTTCGACATTGCATGGGTCGACTTGCGTGGATAGGCCAGTGTGACGTCCCTGTCGTGCTCATCTCTGCGACCGTTCCACCCACGATGAAGGAACCGCTTCTCAAGACGTATGGACTAACAACTGCGGTCAGTGTTCGGTCCTCGACTGCCCGCAGAGCGATCAGTTATCGGGTTGTGTATGCAGAGAACGTTGGCACAGAGCTTTACAAGCAATATGCCAACGCCCTCGAGCTCGGTGACAACAAGATCCTCGTTTTTTGTCGCACAAAGTATGAGGTGGAGCAATATGCCGCAGTGCTAGGCATTGCCTATTGCCATTCCAGGACTTCACCCCAAGAGCTCGAAACGCTCATTGGCCAGTTTCGCGATGGCGCAATATGCGGCCTCGTATCGACCAGCATCCTCGGCGTTTCGTTGGATGTTCCCAAAGTGACCCATGTCATTCATGTCGAGCAGCCCTACGACGCCATCTCATTCGCTCAAGAGACGGGTCGCGCTGCCCGAGACCGAGACACGCCATTCGGATGGTCCATCATCATCACTCCACGCCATCCTGTACCTCCAGCTGAAAGCAACGATCCGTTTGGCAAGCGCGTCATGTACAACATGTTAACCGATGATAGGCGCTGCCGGCGATCGTTCCAACAGTTCTTGGATGGCGCCCCAACGTCGTGTGTATCTCTCGGCAGCGCCACACATCTGTGCGATAATTGTGAACGCCTTGTCCATGTGGCGCCTTCACAACGCACTCTAGAATGGACTTGCAGCACTTCACTTGCGTCCTCTCACTCACGTCTTGTCTATCCTCGCTTGGACCCGCTCCCTTGCTCCCTCGAACTGGCCACTGCCCATCGATTGCTGGGCTATTTTTCCAATCTCTGTATACTCTGCTGGTTAAGACGTTGCCCTGCCTATCGCCAGCACTCGTTTGACCGTTGCCCTGACATGACCCAGCGCCAGGCAGAATGGGACCGCTGGCTGAACAACGTGGATATTCCGGCTGGTTTTTGTCCGCGTTGTGCTTGTCCGCTCACGGTCAGTCTGTTATTGTTTTTTTTTTTTTTTAAGCGTGTGGTTTACCGTTTTCCAGCTTTCGTACACCAATTCCACTGGTCAGAACATTTTTTTGCATGAATTTGTCAACGACGACACCAGCCATTGTCATTTTCGTTTTGTCCTCTTGCCCATGCTTTGGGCCTCTGGTAAAGATCCCGTGGCCATGTTCAAGTTGTCTCACAAGCCGTCGGTTTTGCCTCTTATAATTCGCTTTTTGTTAGACAAACACCAGGAGATGCAGGAAAGGGACTCGTAATTCGTTTGTACTCTGTCACTGGTTTCTATCTCTATCCAATATTGTAACCTGTGCCCAAAAAATGCCATGACAGTCCTATTAAGAAATGGTAGTCCATCAGCATCGGCTCGATATCGCTTTGTGCCGTGGGATTTAGTGCATCCAACAACGCCGTGCCGTTTTGAAGCCAACCTGCTGCGCTTTTTTCCCATTTTACCAGACGATAACCATTTCCGTTTGTCTTGAAATATCCAAACTGATAATTGTCAAACAAGCTATGCACGTCCGCTCTCATCAGAATTGCATTTTTGGCGAGTCCCCCTTTTTTTTCTTGAGATACGGTTTTAGATGTGCCGGAGCCTGTTTCCTATCAGAACGCTTTCATTTTTGTTCAAAAATTTCGACATCACTCACCTTGCCGAGCAAAGCGAAAGGATAAATGTGGCACACGTGGAAAGCGGTATGGTTGTGCCCTCTAGGATTGTTGGTTGAGCGCAGAGGTACGACTGTGCCCGTCACCCGGCACCTCATATCTCGCAACCGGACCTGCCCGCGGACTGCCCTGTCCTTTATACGCCGAGTCCAAGGTCAGTTCTACCTCGAACAGAACAAAAAAAAAAGGCGACCTACTCGACTCTTGCCTTGCTTCTTTGTGGTTGTAGTTGATCTCTTCATAATTTGCCTAATCAAGCGTGGCACAAAGCACCGCAATATTTGGTCCTCAACTATATCGTAGTTAATACCTCCTGACCTGCCATGAAATGTCACGCACATTCGAATATCATATAATGCCCTCTCTGCATCGGAGCGTCGCTCGGTTTAACTACGCCTGTTGAAAATAGGTTATTAAGACTTGCTAGGGTGGACTAGGGTGGAAAATTCTGGCCACTAGGGTGAGCTAGGATGGGCATTTTGGATGGCTAGGATGAGCTAGGATGGCTTTTTGCACTGCTAGGATGAGCTAGGATGAGTGGTTCCTGTAGCTAGGATGAGCTAGAACATGTACTTTTTACTGCTAAACAGCTTTTCTGGCAGTACATCTGCTTCATGACGTTCTGTTACTCTGCGTTACCTTGGCTTCCCTGCCATTACTTTGACTTACATTTGCTCATACATTTTGGTAGCCATCTTAGACGCCTGTGATTTGACTTGATGACTTGCATAGTATGCTTGAATCTGTGGCCTCATAGACGCCATTGATTTCAGGTGCCATGGCAGTCATGTGATCCATGGCGTCTATGAGGCCTTGAATTTCTAATGCTCCATGGCCTTGCAGACAATATGGATCATGTGAATGGCATGACTCAAGAAATCCATGGCGTCTATGAGGCCATGGATTTCTGGCTCCATGGCCACACAAACACCTTTGATTTTTGGTGCCATGGCAGTTACATGATCCATGGCGTCTGTGACGCTATTGATTTCTATTGCTGTGGCAGTTACGTGATCCATGGCTTCACAGATGCCTCTGATTTCTAGTGCCATAGCAGTCACATGATCCATGATGTCTGCCATTTCAGTTACATGCTCAGTGGCCTCACAGACGCCTTTGATTTCTGATACCATGGCAGTCATGTGATTCATGGCGTCTAAGAGGCTCTTAATGTTGAGTAATGCTCTAGTCAATTTCTAGCAGTATGTCTATTCTATGACCATCTCTTACTTTGCCTTACCTTGCTTTATCTTATGTTACCTTGCTTGCATCAATAGCCTCACAGACGCCATTGATTTCTAGTGCTATACAGTCATGTGATCCATGGCGTCTACGAGGCCTTGGATTTCTGATGCTTTATGGCCTTGCAGTCAATGTAGATCATGTGACTGGCATGGTACTAGAAATCAATGGTGTCTATGAGGCCATGGATTTCTGGAATCATTTTGGTCATGTGCTCCATGGCCTCACAGACGCCTTTGATGTCTGGTGCTGGCCTCGTAGATGCTATTGATATTAGCCAGTTGCTGAATTTGACTATAGAAGTCTTGAGTTCGAATCCTAGTAGCTGCATGCATGCACGTATACCGTCATAGACGCCATTGCTTTGTGGTAGCCATGTCAGTCACGTGCTAGTAGCCTTACGGATGCAGTCACATCCAAATGGCGTCTATGAGGCTGTTGATTTTTGGCACCATGTAGTCATATATAAATGGCCTCATAGACGCCATTGAGTCACTAAGTTTGAGTACAGAACAATAAATTCAAATTCTGATAGCAGCATTCTCATGCATAGATCCATGGCCTCATAGACGCCATTGATATTCTGTGCATACATTTTGTATCACGTGAATTGGATGAAAATGTCCAGTACATGTGATCTGTTACATAATCATACATTAAAGATAGCACCAAGACGAAATGAGCGTCAATGACGGCCAGTAGACGTCAAGTCATACTAACAGACAGTCATCAGCCATAACCAACCAGTGACCAAGGCAGCAGCAAAGGGTTAGCGCACGACAGACCAAAAAAAAAATATTTACTCACCTGCGAATCAACCCCGCTGCTATTTGCCATGCCAATTATCAAATGGGGAAGACGAGTGAAGACAAGAGAAGGAATGAAAAGGTATGCATGAATGAAAAAATAAATAGAAAGGAAAATCCTCACAACCGACGATGTAGGCATCGTGCTCTAGGGTTGTTTGGTAGGAGTGAGAACCTAATGACCGACGATGTAGGCATCGTGCTCTGGGGTCATTTGGCAGAACAAGATAAAAGGAAATAAGAATGAGCAGCAATGAAGCTACTGCAGAAGAACACTAAAGAAAAAGAGTAAATGGAGTGGGGTAGCCATGAATATGACGCGGCGGAGGAAGGTGGCTCGGAGGCTGAGTCTGTGCTCATCCGGCGACGCTTGTTCATCCGCGGGCTCGTGCTGCCGTCAATGTCCGAGTGTTCGATGGACATAAAGGGCAGCGTATCCGGAGGCATAGTGTAGAGCTGAGTGAGGTAGTCCGGGTGATACGGTCCGGGGAAGCTGGATTGGAATGACGACTGAAAAAGCTGTACTTGATTGAGGTCGGGTCCCAGGGCACCGAGGAGCTCAGACTGTGAGGGATGATATTCGACTTCCTCGTTGAACTCGTACGTCATCTGAGTCGTGGAGTCAGGGGCAAGAGTGGGAGACGCTTCGCGTGCAGGAGAAGGCCGGCGGGAGACGCCTGGGCTCGCCAAGGGGGTGTTATCAGAGTTGGCAGAGTGGCGGGCGTCATGCCTGGACTGCTTGCGGATAACATCCGACTTCATCGAAATCGGATGAGCGGAGCCGTGCAGCTTATAATACAAGCCGCATCTGGCCAAAGGTCAGCCCTTCCTTCGAAAAGGATACGACTCGGGCGAGGGCCACTCACGCATTGCACACCGTCTTTCCCTCGTCGTCCTTCCGCTAGAGAGGAGTCGCGGTCGTGTGGCAGTTGTAGCATTGGGCTGGTTGGTTCGGAGGTGATGAGCATCTTGGAGGGACTTTACGGGCCGCGGACGACGCACCCATCACATCGACCGACTCTTGTCATGGTGCTGCCTGGGTGCGACCTTCCCGTGCGTATTCCGCATGCTCTTAGGTCGAGGGCGTTTATGCTGGGCGGAAGGGTCAGCGATGACGGAGATACGGGGGAAGGTAAGAAGCGACACACTCACCAGTTTGCAATATAGCCCGCACGCGTTGCAACTGAGCTCATCGTTGAGACCGCGCCGCCAGAGCGGCATGTGCGTGGCACCACAATTGGTGCATTCGGCCTTGACGCCGCCTGGCCTGTTGATCCCAAGTGAACCGCCTGACGGGCCGCGAAGGGAGGACGAGTTGACGTTGGTCACGGTCGCACCTAGGCCGGAAGAGCGCGTAGAGATAGAACCCTGGGTACGGACGGTCAACATCGGGCGACCCGTCGGGGTGTTGGAACGAGCATTATGGGCCTGGGATACTTTTGCGGCGGGAGGGACGAAATCTTTCGCAGCCTGCGACGCGGACGAAGCACCTCTCTTTCGAGAGGTCTTGGTTATGGGCACAATGGTGACTGGCACGGCTACCAGCGGTGGTGGCGCAGCGGTGAGTTTCAGTTCAAACTCCTGAGTCCTCGTCGTCAGACTCGTTGCTGTCATCCTTGGTTTCCTGCGGGACGGGTGAGACCTTGCGGGGATCGGCAGTGGAAACGGGTGGTGTAGCAGCAGCAGCAGTGGCGGAATCAACCGCGGGAGGGTGCAGCGCTGGAAGATGGACATCTGGCAACGAGGTCTCTCGAGATCGCAGGCTGTGGCAGGAGCTGGCGGTTAGGTGGTCAACAAAGCCAGCGACCAGCGCCAGCATCCAAGGCTGCAGCATAGGGCATGAAAGCGGCGTGCAACACGTCGCCGGCAGCAGATGGCGGCATTGATGTCGTGGGCCACTTGAATGACCTGCTGGGACCAATGAAATACGTTAGCAAACGCATTGAAAGGCCCGAGCGACGCACAAAATAGTCTGGCAGCTACTTAGGCCAGAATCAAAGTAAGCCTGCCACACTTGTTCGACGGAGGCATTGGCTTTGACGTTGCTGACGAGTTCATGGAGAAGGGAGCTCGATGGTGGGTCGGGAGATGTTGAAGCCGTCGTTGGTGGCTGAGGAGTGAAGCCCTTCGCCGTAATTCATGGTGTTTATGACCGTCCGGGGCCAAAGTCAGTGGCGCGTGCTCCTTTGGCCTGCCTCATCTCCATCCCACTTCGTCAGGCCTCTGCGCCGTTTCCTTCCCAACCCGTCCTCTCTGTCTCTACTCATCTTCAACGTTCGACGGTGGGCGTAGCAAACGGCAGCGGCAAACGGCAGAGGGGGGGCAGCCTCCCAGGTGAGTAACGACCTTTTTTTATTTTGCCTGTGCTAATTGACCTTCCACTCACGGCGTCCAGTGCTGCCGGCCGCGTTCCGCTTGCCGTCCGCTGCCTGCGACATCCGTGACCACCCCCGTCATCAGCTGCCACTCCCTTCGTCCAGCGTTCGCCGGGGTCTCTGCCGTCTGCAGCCTGCGGCCTCCCTCGCACGTTCTCCGCCTCCCCTCGCCCGTACTCGGCCCATCCAGCGTCACTGTGCGACGCCCGCGACTGCCCTCGCCCTCACCCCATCCAGCATCGCCGGCAGGCAGCATCTTTCTACTGCCTGCCGCCTGCTAACCGCCTCTCCCATCTTCCGCCTTCCGCCGTCTGACGCCTGCGACGCCCGCGATCATCCTCGTCGTCAGCGGCCGCGTCAAGCCTCCCGTCTTTCACCGTTCACCACTGCCTGACGCCTGCGACATCCCCGCACGTTCCCCGCCTCTTCCATGCGCCCCACAAACCCCTCCGCTGCCGCCTTCAATGCTGTCGCTGGCCGACGGCTTCGGCCACTTTCGACGGCCTAACTGCAGGCCCCCGTGGCCGCTTGCTGCCTGCCAATGACCCCTTCGCCCGTCATCCACGCGTCCCCGCCTCTCTCATGCACCCATACCCCCTGCCGCCGCCTTCCACACGGTTGGGAAAGCTGGGCGTTCTGCCGCCGCCTGCCTTCCTTGTCGCCCTCGTTGCCAGAGGCGTGTTCAGCACTGCCAGTGGCCAGCATTTTGCTGGAGTCTGCCGCCTGCGACTTCTTGCCCGTCTTCCACCATTTCCGGCCTCTTCCATGCCCCCACTAAGCCCTCTGCTGCTGCCTTAGACACTGGCAGTGGCCGACGGCTTTCTCAGGTGAGTAAACATTTTTTTTGCTTTGTTTTTTGTGTGCTAACTAACTTCCCGCCTGCTCCGTCCAGTGCCAGCGGCCACCGTTTGCCCACCACCCACGTCCGTCATCACCCTGCCAACATATCGCCGCGTTCCGCCCTCCGCCTGTGACTCCTGCGTTGCCAAAGGCCACCGCGTGCCCGCTGCCTGCTGCCTGGGGCCCTCCTCGTTGCCTGTGGCTAGTCTGCCGCGGTGGCGCCCCGCTTCCCAAGTCCCGGGATGCCACCCTGGATGCTGGCCCTCGTTGAGCCCCCGCCTGCGACCTCCTTCATTGCCAGAGGCCACCGTTTGGCCGCTCAGGTTATTTTACTTTACCGCCACCTCTGCTTAGATTGCGTGTCACATGAACTAGATAAAAATGTCCTGTGCATGTGACCTATCGTATAAACCCATTCTATAGAGATAAAACATAAAAAATCAGAGGTTCATCGTGCTGTTCTGGTCGACATTTACTCGCAACCAACTGCCTAAAAAGAGTCGACAAAAAGTGAGTAACAACATGCTAGCTGGTTTGTCCATTCGCGCTTCTCTCCATGACCCAACAGGCTCTTCCTTTCTACAACCGAATTGTTGACATCGCCGTTCCCTCCCTGCCACTCAGCCCCTGCAGCTTGTCGTCCGACTCAGACAGATCACGTCAATGATGCGCGAGATTGGATAGCTCGAGAAGAGGCAGGGTGAACTGGTGTTTGCGAAGCCGCAACCAGTCGTGCAAAGGAGATGGCAAAGGTGTGGAGCTTGACATGGATGCAGATGCGACTCTGGTGTCAGCGGCCCCATCGTCTGGGACTCTGTCGAGCTCGGCGGCTATTCGATCGAAAACCAGGCCTTTGGTGCGTTCATCTGTTCGTTCTCACCTCTAACCTTCCCTCAGCTGCAGCGGACTCGGTCGCCAATGAACCGCTCGCGTCTTCATTCAACGGCATCCTCGGGCTTGCTCTCCCCCTCAACTCCATCATTGCCCAGCTCATTCCTCCTGTCACGTCCAACAATCCCGACGGCGCCGCCTGGGCCTCCAACCTCTTCTCCATCACCCCCGTATCCTCCACGCCCTCTGCTCGCTTTCTCTCCCTTGTGCTGTCTCGTCCAGGATCAGACAGCGTCCAGTTCGTCCTCGGAATCGGTCGCCACCCGTCCGCACTCGTGCACGACCCGTCTAAGATCCAGTACTCGACGCACGTCAGCGAGTGCTCCGGCACGCTCTTCTGGAAGCTCGGCGTTTGCGCCGTCACCGTCTATGCCAACGGTGGGAGCCGCCCCGTCCAGATCAGCCACTCCAACACAGGCGCCATCTTTCCAAGTGCCGTCCTCGACTCAGGCGTGCCCCTCATCCTCACCACCTCCAAAGTCGCCAACGGCATTTACAGTGCTATCGGCGTCAGTCCCGCCTCCGACGGCCAGTGTAGGCGCACCCTTTTCGTTTATGAGCGCATGCGACTGACGCCCTTTCTCCCAGATTACGTCCCATGCACGACCCCGCTCAACATGACCATCACGCTCGATGACCGATCCGAAATACCCCTGCATCCGCTCGACCTCACTGCTGAGCCCCAAAAGATAACAAGGCCGACTACTGCATCGGGCTCATTCAGGCTGCTGACGGCGTGCTCGCCTCCCCAACAACCCAGGTTGGCGACATGATCCTCGGTGTGCCCTTTATGCGCAATGTCTACACCGTCATGGCCTACGCCGTCCCCGACGCCGACGGTACGTTCCCACCGCACTCTGGCGAAAGCGCACCTGTCAAGCCCAGGCTTGGCTTGTTGGGCCTCACGGATCCCACAGTCGCGCTAGACGAGTTTCGCCGCGTCCGTGTCCTCAATCAGCCCCTCGGGGGTAGCCAGAGCAGCGGGACGTCAAACTCCAACCCCCCGGCTGGCGACGATGGCAGAAAGCTCTCGGTCGGCATCATCGTCTTGATCGGCCTGCTTGGGTTCTTTGCTCTGTGCTTTATGCTCTTTGCCATTCGCTGGTTTTGCTACAGATGCAAGTACCACCGCGCAGCAGGTGCCGTTATGGCAGATTCCGCTGCTGGCGCGCTTGCCAACAGCAAGCTCGATCTTGGTGCGTACATTCTTGCACATTGCACTTCCAGGGGTAGTCACAACTACACAAAGCAGGTGTCGGAAACGACAATGAGCAGCACCAAGACCTGCATTGTGGACGATGAGTTTGGCAAGCTCAGGCCCAAGTTGGGTGTAGCCAAGCACGACGAGATGTAGGACGATCCCGCAAAGCCGGCCATTGACGACTCGTCGAGGCGATGCAGACCAGGACTCAGTCGTCCAACTTGAGCCCGACGGAGGTCGATTCCACCCACCATCGCATGCTCAGCGATGCATCGTCTGCCACATGCTTTGCTCCAGGCTATCAGTGCACCAACAGCATTGCGATGCCTCTCCTCCCGTGCCTTGAATGTCACGAGTCATATGGTGATCATGCTCAGAACTATGATGGGTAGGATGAGGATGGGGGTAGATAACTTAGATTATTATTGAAATAATGAATAACATATTGAGAATGTGGTGCTAAGTCTTGACTCTCATTATTGCCTGGCCAGTTGTTAGGGAAATCTTAGAGTTGCGGAAAAACAGGCCAACTATTTTGAACTAGGGACGGTTAGATGGAGTAAGAATGGGAAATAGAGAAAGTTTGTACTAACTTTGATTGTGTAGCCACCTTATAGGTTTTGAATTTGGCCAGGTGTTCGAAAACGAATTAGTTGATGAAGTAGCATCAGTATCAGAGGGTGAATTAATATGTAAGCGCTTTGCTGAATGTCTAGAAGAGCCTGGTTATGGAATGAGATTAAATAAAAGGAATAGGGATGAATATTGGAGCTATTTACAATGAGTTGGAGGAGTAGCTGGCATAGTAGTTGTAAGGTAGAAAGATTGGAAAGAATATAGCTAAACATTTACGTTAAGATAGCGTGAGTGAAAGTCATATGCTAAGAGAATTTGTTTGAAAAGGAAATATAATATGATTGGTAAGGTTGAGATTTTTGGATCTTGACTAAGTTAGAACCCTGACTGTGATGTGGAAATTGGACAATTACCATAAAGGGTAAAATACAAATATAGTGCAACAAATAAAAGCATGTGTCAATATTGTATCATATTTATATATATTTGGATAAATTATAGCCATAATAGGAATAAAACTGTTAGATTGAACCCAAGTCCGAAAAAGGCGATTTTAAATATTAAACCCGTATAAGTATAAGTATAAGTATAAGTATAGGGTTATTAAGACTTGCTAGGGTGGACTAGGGTGGAAAATTCTGGCCACTAGGGTGAGCTAGGATGGGCCTTTTGGATGGCTAGGATGAGCTAGGATGAGCTAGGATGAGTGGTTCCTGTAGCTAGGATGAGCTAGAACATGTACTTTTTACTGCTAAACAGCTTTTCTGGCAGTACGTCTGCTTCATGACTTTCTGTTACTCTGCGTTACCTTGGCTTCCCTGCCATTACTTTGACTTACATTTGCTCACACATTTTGGTGGCCGTCTTAGACGCCTGTGATTTGACTTGATGACTTGCATAGCATGCTTGAATCTGTGGCCTCATAGACGCCATTGATTTCAGGTGCCATGGCAGTCATGTGATCCATGGCGTCTAAGAGGCCTTGGATTTCTGATGCTCCATGGCCTTGCAGGCAACATGGATCATGTGACTGCCATGGCACTGGAAATCAATGGCGTCTGCGAGGCCATGAATTTCTGATGCCATGGTAGTCACATGATCCATGGCATCTAAGACGCTCTTGATAGAATAGTTATGGGAGGCCTTGAGTTCAAGTCCCACTCATGACATTTTTATATTTTGCTCAAATCTTGTCCGTCCTAGACGCCCTCAGATTCAAGTCATTACTCTTTGCTCAATTTATGTCCCTCTATAACGCCTTGTATTTTTATTTATACATGTTCATTCATACCATAGCCTGTCTCTTTGCCCCATCCCTTTGGCTTATCCCGCAAGATCTCAAAGCTGCGCTCTGGAAAGAAAAAAACCGAGCTCATACGCCCAGGCGTCAATGTATCATCACTCTCCCTCATTGGCATTTCAAATGGCGCAACTTCATGGTATATGTCTGCTGCATAAAAAAGGCAAACATGCCCAGGACGATACCTAAGTCCTTTGTAAATAATTAGACTAAATTATTAAAATTATGACTTACGAAAACTTGATGTTAAACTGAGGTACGACCATTTCACCTCCTCTAAAATTGCCGCACGGAAAACAGGCTGAAGGACCAATATCTCGGTCGTCTATATGAAGATCGCCTTGAAGCTTGAATATTAATGCGCGGCCTAACCATGGACCGGGATCTTCTGAATACCAGACGCCCGCCTCGAACGCTTTCTTGTATTCTTCGTAGACTCCAGGAAAGAGAACTTCGAACATCGTTGCGAGAACAAGAGCGGTTGGTCGTGTTAATCGATAGTATTGAACGATAGCCATGGTTGAGATGCCACTCTTAGTAAAAAGCGAACACAGGTACAATCCCTGTCGAATTCGTTAGTAGTTTTTTTTTTGATGTTAATATTGGGCTTACCTGATTCTCTTTGCCTCGCTGAGTCCAAGCGTGTACGAGGTGCATGAGACCTTTTCGCTCCTTCATGTTTTCCATTGTCTCTGTATCCGTATACCTATTGATCCGCGGGTTTTCGTCATCCAGGTCCCATTCATGGCGCTTTTCGGGTTGGTTCAGAGTTGGTTGTATGTGAGAAAATAATTTCTGCATTTGTTCGGCATAACTTTCTAGTAGATTGCTCTAAAAAAATTCCTCATTAGTGTTAAGCATTAATAAATAGATAAAAGAGAAGTGACCGTCAAACCGTCATGAAGAATATTCCTCTCTGTGTCAGATTTTGATTTGTCGTTAACCTCCTCCGCTTCTAATCTTGCTAGAGAACGCTCCGTTAGCTGAGCGTCAAAGTTGCGTTGGATATTATTCGCCGCATCCTCCTCTACGAGCTCAAGACTGACTTGAATGTCTGTCTTCAACCGATCGCCGAGGTAAAAAAAAATTGGCCGCCCGCTGGCATCATAATATTGAGCGGAAAATGGTCGCGAAGGGACGTCCGCTGCCAGAAGAGATACGCAATGATCCTGCAGTTGATCTTTAGTACGCCGATCTTTGGAAATATTCCGAAGCTCTTCCAACGTAAATGGTAAGCGATACTTGTCCGAATATTTTAGAAAATTGAGAGCTCTTCTCTTAGCTCGTGCGATCGTCTCTTTTAGACGGACGTTTTCACTCCGAGTAGAGCCAGTGTTCGACATTAGCGGATCCGTTGGAATACCGTCAATAAAAATGGGGGAGGAACAGCCTGGTCATCTTCGTATGGCTAGAAATTGATTAATATTAGTACGTATGCGCAATAATAATAATAAAAAAAATACCGCAAGCTCGAGTTTTTGTTTTTTCTTATGGGAGGGTTTTGCATCGGGGGAGCTATCAGCTTGACGGCGGTTCTAAAGATAGAAAAAGTGAGCGATATTGATATAATCAAGGTGCAATGCACTTGCGCTTTGCATTGGAAGAGATTGGGCGTCGTTGAGTCCCGGACTAGCCAGCAAAAGAAGGCGGCTTTATAGGGCTTGAACCATGTGTTGATCTTGGAGCGCACTGCATGGCAGCGTCGTAGACGCTGCCGAGCAATCGCTCCCTGATCAACACATGGTTCAAGTCCCTAGAAAGCCGCCTTCTCTTTTTTGAAATGAATCTATCAATCAATATGTGATCGTCACATTTGCAGGCTTTCTCGGACACGCTTCACGTATTACAGAAATGAGGCAAAGGTTTTTTTTTTCATTCGTCGGCAGGGGAGGGATGTTGTAATACAGGCGTTGTCCGTTCGTATCTAATTAGTCGGATAGAGGCGGTGAGGTATTTGAGCGGCACGTCCGAAATAATCGTAAAAGGTCTGCGTATAAAACTTTGCTACCGTGAACTCCAGCTCAATTGCCTGCTCATCAGAAATGTCCCGAGGAGATCGGTTTGATAAGACAAATATGGAGGGAGACCCTCTCCACGATCGGAGGATACGGCTCATAGCGATGATGTATGGAAGTCGATCCCTAATGTTATTAGCGGCGAGGCCTTGATTTGATCGGGAATGATGGGCAATATAAACGGATTATGCACGAAGCAGTCCGAAATGAGTTCCTGACGGGAGAAACGATGACCTGCATTTGATGTGTTGAAGTCCACGCAGGCGCGAAGATCCAAGGAGAAAAATTCGTGGGCAAAGTTGAGCTCGTAAAGCTCCCAGACGATCTCTTGAATGACGCGAACAGGCGGTAGTCGCTCTGGCAGATACTCGGCACCTTGCCACATGATAGGTTCGCCATAGCTGTTGCGGGCTTGGAGGAGTTGTTCGCCAAAGCTTCCGGACTTCGGTAGCATAGTATCCACCATAGCTCGGTAGTGTTTAGCTCCTCGCGAATCTCCTTGGACATCTATTTTAAGACCCGTGGCCAGAAAGTCACGCCATGATTGACTTGACATGGCCAAGTGCTTCTCTGTCTTGATGCGCATGAGCCAGAAATGACGCGCTCGTAACCAAGACGTGATAAACTTAGCCTTTCTCTCGTCTTTCGTGCTGCTAATCAAAAGACCGCCATCGGGAAAAGTGTAGTGGGCTGTCTTGGATTTAGATTGAATAGGCCGAACGACCTGTCGAAGGGCAGAGCTCCATGCCGAAATAGAAAAGGGTGCGAGGGCATTCTCGAGAGGGGAAAAAGAATCGCGTCCACCCGTTTGAGATTTCTGAGACTTGGACGCTAGAGATTTACGTCAGAAATAAATTCGCAAGAGCAAAAGAAGTCTTTACGATAGGTTTCCTTCACTATATTTTGTCTCTGCTCTGTCGTGATAGTTGAGGAGGGGTGGGACTGGAAAGAGAACGCATTGCGGGGATGAGTTGCTAGAGTACCGGATGACTGAGAGGATGTATCGTTTGCAGAAGGAGCAAGGTTATCTCCGAACGCATCCTGGTATGTCAGCCATTGTCGACAGTAAAGATGGATAGCCTCGTGTTTGTGGGGGCTCATTGAGCTGCCAGAATAGATGGTCGGAAAGGGCGGATTATGGGGTTCGACGCAAATCAGACTAGGCGCATATGAAACAGGGACAACTTCCCAGATATTGCAGTTGAACCCAGTTGACGCGAAGAGTTTTGTTTCCCGAATAAGCCAGACTGGCAGTCCAGCGGTGAACAAGTCTTCGGCGGTGCGGACAATGTTTGTGAAAGCACCAATACAGTTAGCAATATCCGTTGCGGGAGGGAGTCTACCGTCCATTCGAGGCTTGTAGATTTGAAGGTAATCCAAAAGCCCGTGCATTTCGAGGTAGTGGCGTTGAAAGTCCGTTACGCCGAATCGCATCTGTTCATATGTTGTGTAGAGAGAGCCGAGGCGAACGCATGCGTAATGCATTGTGCGCTCTAGAGTAAGAAGGAAAGTGTTCGGATCTGGTGTAGATGACTTATATTGTCCGATGCGACGCTGCATCTCCCGTTCCATCCCTTCAAAAACATCGAATTTCGTTTTCACAAGTTGGCCGAGGCCATTCACAAGGCCACCCGTTAAAGGCAAGAAGTCGGCAGGGGTAGGATCCCACCACATGATGGACAGCGGATCATTTGAATTTAATGGTTTTTTGGGGATCGCACCAAGATGAGGATACGGCCGGACCCAAGGCTGGGGCCAAAGAGTATAGTCATTGAAACCAAAACGAAAGTCTTTGCCAAGGGAGACATCAATGTTCTCCAATTGCGGGCGGTATATTAGATTCTGATTAGGTGTTGTGCATACAAATCGCCCTCCTCCAACAAAAGCCGCAACTTTTCCATCATAAGCATTGAGAGGTTCTGGAAATGTCATCAGAAGAGTATTACTAAGGGACGATTGTTGGCATACTGTATAAGTTTTTTCCACCCAAGAGGTCGATATCATTTTGCAACATTTCTGAAGAGGATTGTAGGAGGCTCTATCTTTGTAAAATTGACAGTAATCCAAGAGAAAAAAGGCGATTAGTTGTACAGAATTGATCAAGAGAATCGTAGACTCACCAAAAAAAAAGAACTGCACTACCGTCTGAGAAGACACGGCCGTCAGTGACGGACAAGGACAGCAGGGTCATATGAGTACAAAGAGTTGAGAGGGAGGCATGATCGGACGTGGAGAAAATGACCGTCAATGACGGACGAGATAACGGTTAGGATGGCAGCAAGGCAATGCAGAGGTGGACGGGCAGGCGTCAACGACGGACGGCCAGAGCAGCCAAGGCAATGATGGGAGATGGTGGCAAGGCAAGACGTGCGTAGAAGAAGCGGGCGTCGAAGACGGAGGGGAGTGGCAAGACAATTCAGGTGTGCAAGAGGTGGGCATCAAGGACGGACGGCAAAGGTGGGATGATACAGTCAAGGTGACGACGGAGGGTGGTGGCAAGGCAACGTGAATGAGAAAGAGGCGGGCGTCAATGACGGAAGGCAACGGAAGCCAGGGCGATGATGGAAGATGGCAGCAAGGCAAGACGTATGTGGAAAAGGCGGGCGTCGACGACGGACGGAACGGTGAGGCGATACGGTATAGAAGAAATCGAGGTGATGGTGGAGAGTGGCAGGTGTGGAAGAGGCGGGCGTCAATGACGGACGGCAAGGTGGGATGATGCAGTCGAAGTGATGGCGGCAAGGCGATATGGGTGCGGAAGAGGCAGGCGTCAACAATGGATGGCGAGACCGGTATAGAAGAGGGCGCGGCGATGACGAAAGGCGAGCGTCGGTGACGGATAGCAAGGCGGATGGGACCATGAAAGAAACAACCGTCAATGACGGACAAGAACGGCAGGACGATACGGGAATAGAAGGGGCGGCCATCGACGACGGATAGCGATGGCAAGGATACCGGACGTGAAGGAAATGAGCGTCAACGACGGCTAGTAGACGTCAAGTCATACCAGCAGACAGTCCGACAACATGTCAGGACCGTCAAAGACGAGCTCGAGCGACTTCAAGTCAGCCCGAGCTCGCCTAAACGTCGGAGGGAGGGAAAGGGAAAAGAGAAGGGGGGAGGACTTACTTGGGCACCGAGGGTTGAGGCGAGAACAATGAGGCGGCGAGAAGGCGACGAGGAGGCAAGAAAGAGGCGACGAGAAGCGGAGGAGGAGGAAGATAAGATTGAGTCGGTCGGCCGGGCGTTTGTGTTGCGTTGTTTGCACTCTTTGTCAGCAGCGCGTCCTTTGTTTGCACCGACTTGACGAAATTTGGCCAAGTCCCTCCTACCTCCGTTCCGTCATCCGTCTTCCCTTCCGCTCTCCCGCTCTCCCCGCTCCTCCTCGCTCCTCCCCTCCCCTCCCGCTTCTCTTCTGCTCACCTCACCGCGCCTATCGTTAGGACAGCAACCCTGACTTGATGTCGGGTTGCTTCCAGGACATGACTTGACGTCTGTCCTTGATTGAATGACTGGACGTCTTCGATCTCGACGATCATCTGGATCAAGACCCGCACTCCCGTTGTCTCCTCGTGCTAATCGCCGGACGCTACGACCTGGACTTGTATTGACAGTTCATTCGGTAAGCTCTTCGATCTTTATCCCTAGAACTTCGCCTGACCGCATCCATTTTATACGCTGCCTACGCATGCTAACGCCAGACTTTCCCCTCAACGTTCTGGGAGTTCATCTCTTACGCCACCCGGGCATTCGACGAACTGTTCTATCGCTATTAAGGTGAATCGCAGTTCTACATACAGTCGTGACCCAGATCTTTTTTTCCTTCTCTTTTTGGTTTCTTTTTATATCGTTCTGCCGAATGACCTTAGAGCACGATTTCTCCATAGTTGGTCGTGAGGCCTTTTCCTTTTCTGTTCCAATAGACTGGCAGTTTCTTTTACTTTGCCGCGTCGGTATTGCGTTTCACGTGAACGAGATGAAAATGTCCTGTGCATGTGATCTATTACATAATCCTATATTAGACTTTTGGAAAACATACGAGTTGGCGTTGATTTTCTGATTCCGGTTGACTGGGATAAAGCGCTTCATGATCAGCATCTTTTCCTTCCTTATCGACACCAAACTCGTGACAAGTAAATGATCTAATGGCGGCATTTACTCGTCTTTCACTAGGTTCAAGAGGTCCGGCTCCTCATATTCCTGCGAACACCAAGCCTATCCGGATTTCGAACAAGTAAGCATTCTCTGACTTTGCATTTGAAACAGTCCAACTGACGACTAAGCAGCGACGATTAATTTATTTTGCTGCGTCTATTCACATATTGCTTATAGTCAAGTTGTAGATGATAATCCATCCGATTTATCACGAAATATTATCTTGCGAGAACTATATATATAATCGATGCGGGCATTCGAATTCAAGCGCATACTTTATTCGGCAGCAAGGAAATCGGTACGGTTTTATGACAATGCATAGCAACAGGTCGTCAAGGACAATACTAAATATCAGAGGATTACTGACAGTTTTGATTCGGCCATAAATCTTAATCAACCTACCAGTAGACTATTAAACAGTAACAGTTACGGTACAGTACCATTATCAACAAAACAGATGGTTGGGATTTGCCTAGGGCAGTCGAAGATGTCTTAGGTAGTTGCGTAGCGGACGTATCCACGTAAGTTAGGCAGTGGCATCCGAGAGATAGAACCAAGGAGTTAGGGCCGAACTAGTTTGAGAGTGAATGCCAAAACGTTTGAGACGGGGCTGCAGATGATATTTGAGGACTCACGCTGAGGTACAAGGACCTTAGAATAGCGAAGAGAACGAGCGCCACCAACGCACTAATGTAACTCCAATACAAGCCGCGACTTTTTTATCATAAGCATTGAGAGGTTAGTAGGGAGCGGTTAATTGGCGTGCTGTATAAGCCTTAGCCGCCCAAGAGGTCGATATCATTTTGCGACATTTCTGAGAAGGATTGTGAGATATTGTACAATAATAGCAGTCAAACGAAGAGATTTACTCACCGATTGCGGAGGCTTCGTCTTTGTAGGATTGACAGGTTGTCCAAACAAAACAAAAAGGCGATTAGTTCTGCAGAATTGATCAAGACAATCACAGACTCACCAAAAAGAAAAAGAACTGCGCTACCGTCTGAGAAGATGTGACGGACAAAGATAGCAGGGTCATATGGGTATAAAGAGTTGAGAGGCAGTCATGATCGGACGTGGAGAAAACGACCGTCAATGACGGACGACAAGGGCGAGCGATAACGGAAGATGGCAGCAAGGCAATGCAGAGGTGGAGGGGCGGGCGTCAACGACGGATGGCCAGAGCAGCCAAGGCGACGATGGAAGACGGTGGCAAGGTGACACGTGTGTAGAAGACGTCGAGGGGATGACGGAGGGCAGTGACAAGGCAAATCAGGTGTGGAAGAGGTGGGCGTCAATGACGGAAGATGGCGGCAAGGCAATAAGTGTGTGGAAAAGGCGGGCGTCAATGACGGAAGGCAACAGCTGCCAGGGTGATGATGAAAGACGGCAACTACATATGTAGAAAAGGCGGGCGTGGACGACGGACAGTAACGGTGGGGTGATGCGGTAGAGAAGAGGTCGAGGCGATGGCGGAGGGTGGCAAGACAGTTCAGGTTTGGAAGAGGGAGGCGTCAATGACGGACGGCAATGGCGGGATGATACAGTCGAGGTGATGATGGAAGATGCCAAGGCAATACGTATGTGGAGAAGGCAGGCGTCAAAGACGGACGGTAACAGCGGAACGATACGGTAAAGAAGCGGTCGGGGCGATGACGAAAGGCGGGCGTCGGCGACGGACAGCATATCAAGGCGATATGGGTGCGGAAGAGGCAGACGTCAACAACGGTGAGGTGATACGGTATTGAAGAGGTCAGGGCGATGGCGGGAGTCGGCGACGGTTAGCAATACCAAGGCGGATGGGACGTGGAAGGAACGACCGTCGATGACGGACAAGAACGGCAGGACGATACGGGAATAGAAGGGGCAGCCATCGACGACGGATAGCGATGGCAAGGCGATACCGGACGTGAAGGAAATGAGCGTCAACGACGGCTAGTAGACGTCAAGTCATACTAGCAGACAGTCCGACAACATGTCAGGACCGTCAAAGACGAGCTCGAGCGACTTCAAGTCAGCCCGAGCTCGCCTAAACGTCGGAGGGAGGGAAAGGGAAAAGAGAAGGGGGGAGGACTTACTTGGGCACCGAGGGTTGAGGCGAGAACAATGAGGCGGCGAGAAGGCGACGAGGAGGCAAGAAAGAGGCGACGAGAAGCGGAGGAGGAGGAAGATAAGATTGAGTCGGTCGGCCGGGCGTTTGTGTTGCGTTGTTTGCACTCTTTGTCAGCAGCGCGTCCTTTGTTTGCACCGACTTGACGAAATTTGGCCAAGTCCCTCCTACCTCCGTTCCGTCATTCCTCCTTCCCTCCCTTCCGCTCTCCAGCTCTCCGCTCCCCTCGCTCCCTCCCCTCTCCCGCTTCTCTTCCGCTCCCCTCTCCTCGCCTATCGTTGGGACAGCAACCCTGACTGGATGTCGGGTTGCTTCCAGGACATGACTTGACGTCTGTCCTTGATTGAATGACTGGACGTCTTCGATCTCGACGATTATTTGGATCAAGACCCGCGCTCCCATTGTCTCTTCGTGCCAATCGCCGGACGCTACGACCTGGACTTGTATTGACGGTTCATTCGGTAGGCTTTTTGATCTTTATCCCTAGAACTTCGCCTGACCGCATCCATTTTATACGCTGCCTACGCATGCTGACGCCAGACGTTCCCTCTCAACATGTTCTGGGAGTTCATCTCTTACGCCACCCGGGCATTCGACGAACTGTCCCATCGCTACTAAGGTGAATCGCGTTCTACGTACAGTCATGAACCGAATCTCTTTCTAACTGATATTTGTTCACAATCAGGTCCGCACCCTTATGGCTAGACATGCTCGAGCGGGAAAAGAGTCGGAGGAGAATGACATTCGGTCTGTTTTCTATTCTTCCTTTTTCTTTTTTGTCTTTCGGCGGTAGCTTCATTCGCCGCTTATTTTCCTTTCTTTTTTGTTTCTTTTCATTTCGTTCTGCCGAATGACCCTAGAGCGCGATGCCTACATCGTCGGTCATACGGTTCTCTTTTACAAATTTGCACCAAACGACCCTAGAGTACGATGCCTACATCGTCGGTCATGGGGCTTTTCCTTTCTTTCTATTCCTTTCTGGCAGACGCGGAGGGTTACTTTACCTATATTTTGTATCACGTGAACTAGATGAAAATGTCCTGTGCATGTGACCAATTATATAATCATATTTTCGACCTTTGGAAATCATATGAGTTGGCGTTGATTCTTAGTTTTCTGATTGCAGAAATGGCATCGCACGCGTGGATTGTCCAGTCAAAGCTCTTCCGTTCCACTCCTTGGCTTTGCAACTTCGTATCGCAACCGGAGTTGCATTGTTTTGAACCGCGGTTTCAGGTGGGTGTTTGCCAGTTTACGCGCGCGCGCACCCAACGACCAATCTGACTTATTGGAACGAAGGATATTCTGGCACAGTTGCAGTTCATTGAGCAAGGGTTGGCATTGCCCGCCCGTGGTGTAGGGGACGAAGTTCATCGCCAGCTATTCCTAACTGCTGCGCCGGACGACAAACACTCTCAACATGCGGCGAAGGGCGCGGCTATATTTTTTTGCTACGCGGTCCTGGATCTTTTCGCATTGAAGACTCAACGTTTCGCACAAAGGCCGCCCCGCGAATTGAATTTGAAAACCATCGACGTTCACGAATCGGTAAGTCATACGCAGTTGTTCGCAATGCGACAAATGAGTAATGAATAAAAAAAAGTGGTTGCATTCCTTCAAGGATTGGCCGCGGCGAATTTTGTCAGCGGTCTCCACTTTTGCCAAATCCTTGCCATCCCAGCCTCGCCTGGCGTCGAATTCCGATGACGTTATCGCCCGCATCGCATTGGATATATCGGCGAACGTGGCTAACGCGAAGCAGGTTAAGCTCCTGCGAATTTTTCAAACACTCTCCCTGCATCTAGCGTATCTGTTGAAGGTGAGTTCAAGTGAGGGGCCTATTGCAGCATTAGTATATTGATCTTCTGCCAGGGAGACGTCGACGGCCCAGGCTCCTTGAAAGAATTAATGGAGGCTTGCGGGTACGTGATTCTTTTTTGTTTGACAACTCTCTTTTTAATCTGCAGGTTTGCAGAGTTACGGATGCTTCCCTCTTGGACGCTATCGCGTGCTGGAAAAATGGCACAACCTATCGAAATGCGTTGTTCATGTTCCGCGCCATCTCTCCCATGATCATCCTTTCAGATCAGAATATCTTCACGATTTCTGCCAGGCGATATGAGCTTATATATGTGAGTCTTCCAAGTCTTCATTTAATTCACTTTTTATTAAAGTCCGCCTTAGATTATGCACGTTCTGGATTCGTATGACCGACCGACGACCATTAAGACTATCGAGGAAATCGCATTTGATTCCATCGAGCGATATCTTACCACGGAGGTCCCAGCTTACGACGTTTATAAATCGATGTTGGACAAAATTGCTCCCTTGGCAGGGCAAGCTACGGAAGAAGAACGGAACTGGTTCACGGAGGCGATCGCAAAAGGCCCTTCAAAGCTTCCGTCGCAGGCAACGACGTCGCTTGGCTCGTGCCCTCCTTCTCAACCCAGAACTCCGTGCAGAACGCTGCCTCCGCCTCCGCCTCTGCCTACCCCAACTACGCCTCTTTCTCCAACTCCGCCTTCCCAAAGCACGCCTCCGTCTCCTATCTCGCCTTCCCCAAGCGCGCCTCCGTCTCCTCTCCCGCCTTCCCCAAGCGCGCCTCCGTCTCCTCTCCCGCCTTCCCCAAGCGCGCCTCCGTCTCCTCTCCCGCCTTCCCCAAGCGCGCCTCCGTCTCCTCTCCCGCCTTCCCCAAGCGCGCCTCCGTCTCCTCTCCCGCCTTCCCCAAGCGCGCCTCCGTCTCCTCTCCCGCCTTCTTCAAGCACGCCTCCGTCTCCTCCCGCTCCTCTCTTCTTCAAGCACGCCTCCGTCTCCTCTCCCGCCTTCCCCAAGTACGCCGCTTTCTACACCCTCCGGAGATATGGACGTGGACGGAACTTCCCGTCCCCCAGCATCCGATCCAAAAAACTTCGCCACAGCAAAAGAAACAAAAGGCCTGCAGAGGGCGCGGGACGGGTGGATTCAGCGGCCTCTAGGTCCTCGCGCAAACGTAGGCGATCATCGACGCCCGAAAATCCTATTGGGAAGCTGATTCCAACGGTTATCGATGTTGAGGGAATTGTACGTGTCTCTATTTTCCCATTTTACTCTATGAAATTCAATTTATCATCTTAACAGTACGGGGGCGGAAGCAGAAATGCTATGAAGGAGAAGTTGGAAGAAGGTGACGCAGAGGTATGAGCCCTTTTGTCTTCGCCACTTCTAACGACTCAGCTCCTCTTATACAGAGACAGCCAAGCATTCGACCTTACACCCTCTATGACGCCTTCGGCGGAACCGAGTTATGGACGCCAGCTTTTCATGTATTTAATTCACCTTTTATCAAATTCCGTTGCAAATCAACTAACTAGCTCCCCCTTATGCAGTTCTTTCGCGAACGCAAGCAGTTGGCGCTCATGATGTCTGCTGTCCAAAAGCTCTATGAAGATGGGAAGCCGGTCAACGTTCGAGGCAATAAGGACTCCCCCATTCACATATATACGAAAGAGGAGTGGCTTAGCCTCTCTCCGCATGCGGTGGTGCAGGCTTTCTCTGAGAAACCAATCGTCGTCTGCGGAAATCATGAGCCGAAGTACGCGTTTGACGTCAAAGGTTGGGCGGAGGCAATTGGAGAAGATGTTTACAAACAGATAGACATCGTTGGTAAGCCCTAATTGCCGCAATCCAGCAATTCAGCTCACCTGTAAGGCAGACCTGTCCATCCCCATTTTTCCAGGTGATGACGACTTTACGGACAAGGAAAGTGAATCTGGTGAAGAGAACGACGCTGACGAAGAAGGTGGAGAAGCCGTTGAAGTCGTAGATGATCAGCTCCGGCATGTTGCTGGAACGCCACTGGACGTCATCGACGCCGCGGGGAAGGACGGCAGCAAAATTCTCAACGCACTTAGCTTGCCGCTCAACGACGAAGCTAGACGAACTATGCCCTTACCTTTTCGCACTGACTCCTTCGCATATAGTTCTAAGGAGGGCGAGGCCTGGTTTGATCCCAAGGACTCCCCGTATCCGTCCTCTGTAATGAATTGGAGTATAGCTGGGACCAAGGATGCCAAATCCTCCTGGCATCTCGATACTTGCGGCTTCTGTACGCGAGTGGATGTCGAAAATGGTTTGAAGTGGTGGATCATAGGTTTTCCCAAACCGCACTGGTCTTTGGACAGGCCAGATTTTTTCGCAAACAGGGCATTTGACAGCAACCGGCCAAACTCGCGTCAGATGAAACTATACGCTATTCTTCTAAGGCCGGGTGACACTTTGTAAGTTGTTTAAGTTATACTCAAAAGATCTGTCTAACGTTTCACGTTTAGGTACATGCCGCCTGGAACCATCCACTACGTATATACGCCCAAGTCGAGCTTCTGTCGAGGCCGATTTTTCTACGTCACTTGCCATCTGGACCGCACCGTCACCACCGTCTTTCATATTTTTTGTGCCACGTACTCAATCACCAACCAGGAGCACGTTGGTACGATGGTCCTCCTTCTACGGTCAATTTTAGCGATGTTTTACGATTTTTTCAACGGCAAAAAATTTCCCATGGGTGAAATCCACCTTCCTCGCTTGGAGGATTTCTCAGATCTTCTGAAGGTCTGCTTGTTATGCGTTTGCCTGGAGCTACAGGAACACTTGTCCGAAAACTTGGATATCCGCCTTCGTCTAGACATCTACCATACTCGCCAACAAGCCGCCCAAGTTGTTTCTTGGCTTTCGCATCGCTGCAAGCTCAAGTCAGAGGGCAAGGACGTCCATTTTATGGGGGGTTCTATAACGTCCTTCTCCAAGATCAAATTCTGGCACTCATCGAAGGCTTAAACTATGCTCACGCCCAAAAAATGCCTAGCCACTCCAAAATATCTCCAAGGGCCTTTTCCCAGAGGCTTCGCCAGACTTACTCCGCGCCAAATGGCTACGAAGCCATCTACCCTCCTCGTTACGGCTGGCACAGACCTTTCTTTGACGTCGAGCTCCAAGACGCTCCTTCTCAAGGCAAGTTTCTATACTTTTCATTTATTTTTCCCTCATCCAATCTTTATAGATTCTATTCCCCTCCCAACACTTCCTACTCGAGACAAAGGAATCGCTGCAGCGTTAGATCTCTCAGGTAAGTTCGAACTTGTCTCCTACCAGCCAAAGAATAATACGTAACGCATAATCAACCGATCATCCAACTTTTCTAGTCGCATCTTCAAAGCGCTCTCGTACGGAATGATCCCAATTCGGTGTAATTAATCCCGTGTATCTAGCTGCTTACATATATACGTTATACGCATTACACACGTTGCGCCCCCTATCAAGATACAATCAGGGGGCCAGCTTTGGCCTTGGAACAACGCACTCTTTCTTAAGTTGGCTCAGGAACTAGGTAACCTTCTTTAGAAGACGCCCGAATGCGTCGCTGATTGCTATCAAATATTTTGAATAGCGGAATATTCTGCACAAACTCAGGAGGCGTAACGTGGCTTAGGTGCGTCGTTTCCCTTTCATTTTGGCCTTTCATGACATGTATTCAAATAGATCATGGTGAGGCTTAAAATCATTCTCCTCAATTAGATTGGAGTGCATTAAGGGCCTTTTCGTTGTCCGTCCTTGACGCCAGATATTTGATGAGCCCCTTTCTATATATTTGTTCCTCCGCCAGGGTTGCTGGGCCTGTTGTTTTTCAAATTAGGCTGTTAGTCAGTTGTCACTTCCCGTCCATCGGAGACGCCGGCGTTCAGCTCGTTTCTATCTGTATTTAACTTCCAACTGTCGACTACCATTGTCCAAAAGAAAACTAACTGAACTGTACTGATTATTTCTTTGGTTGGAATGGCTTTTCTTCATCGGAGACACCGACTACTCGAACGTTACTCGAACGTTACTTTTGTTCGGCCGTCGGGGACGCCTAAGTTCAGTAATGAAATTGGCTAAACCTTTGGTGAGAATAGTCCTTGTTCCGTCCGAGACGCCTCACATCTTAGATTAATAACCAACCAATCTACCATGGCCTCCAGGGACGTCAGCCCGCAATCAACTTGCAGTCCATTCCCCGTCCGTCGTCTAGGACGCCCAATCGCCTCGTTTTCATCATATCAATGAATTTATCAAGCCCCTAATCTTTTTTACACAACGTAGTTCGCCGTCTACGATGCCTCATATCTGAGATCAATTCCTATCTATTTGCAACAGACCGGTTGTTGTTCCGAAAGGCGAAGGTGCGCTCAGCAATATCAAGCTATAGCGGTCTGAAATATTGACCAAGATCCATTTCATCCGCAACTCTAGCTCACCCTCACCTATCATCTGCAATGCCGAGCCATACTGCTGCCAGCGCTTTAATTAAACTATTCCATATGAAAGAAGCTCCCTGGCACTGGCCAAGGTGGCAGGAAATTACCGGTATCCAACATGGTCTATTTCCAGATGACGACGCACTTCTCCCTAAAGGCTGGACCCAGCGAGACGCTCAGGATGTCAAGTCATATTTCGAACACTATAAGAAACTCCCTAGTGAGGAAGCCAAATTGAAGTTCGCCGCAAACGGCAAGGACGGAAGAGTAGCTTTTCCGGGCCGTGACAAATGGGCCACCTTCGTCAATAAAATGTGGGAGAAATCCAACATCCACGGGTTGATCGTAGAGGGTCTAAACATCCACGGCGTTCATCCATTCACTCTTTTGGAGCACGAGGACTCATCTGCGAGCTGGCCTAATGCCGATTCCTATATCCCTATCGCTCTCGATTCTGTTGCCGTTCTTCTGTTTGGAAAGGAAGCGCTTGGCACTGGAGATCTCTTGCCATCGATTTATCGTGCACCTATGGCCATTTTCATTCAGCGCTCCTGGTCCAACCTTCGCAAACGACGAAAGACAGATCAAAAAAGGCTTCAGACGTTTGAGGCTGCGGCTTTGGCTGCCTTCAATGGTATAGTCATCAAGTTTATCATTCTTCATGGCTAATTTTAACCCTCTCAGCTGTGATGGATGGCCCAGTTACGAAGAAGAAGATTGTCGCTACAATTACCGCTGTCTCAAAATGGAAGAACCTCGTCGACGTTTATAGCAACAAAGAAAACATCGCTAAAGCTGACGAAATGCTTTCCGAACTGAATCGGTTGCTTGAGGCCATAGGCGTTAAAGTTGCAAAAAAGGAGACCAAGGGCAAGACTGGTCAGTATTTATATATTACTTATTTTCAAAATATAACGCTATTATTAGCACTTTTCAAGGGCACGCCGAGTACGTTAGCGAGCGAAGCGGATCTTGACCAGCTTCTGAATATTTATTCGGAATATTTCGGAGGTGACGAAGACCAGCAAGGCGTTAATCCAGACTCTCTGCTTTCTTTCGACCTCAAGGACGTAGAGGCGGGCGATCTGGGGATGGAGATAGAGAAAGTTCTTGATCCCGACACTCTCGCGAAGAACTTGGGCTTTCTACGCCAATGCCTTCCCCACCAATTCCAACCGCTCCGCCATCAGGCTGGCCTTACTGCCTGGGACCAACCTGCTCTGTTTGATGAAACCAAGGGAGCCTCGGACCTTTCCAATCTTCTTCTCCACTGGCATCAGCTCGCCGGCGTTCATTCTATCATCAGAAATGCATTTACGTCAGAATCCAACTCAAATAGCCATGGCACGCTCATCGCGGACGAGGTCGGTCTCGGAAAAACTGCTTTAGCCATCTCCGTAATAGCGTTTTTAAACCAAGTCATATTGTTACATCAATTTCAGCAACCAATGCCTCCGATTCTGCGTGAGTAAAGTGCTGAATTTTTCTAAGTATTCCTATTACTGAACGTCAGCATTACAGAACGCCAATCTTACCTGGGAGAGAGCAAACTTGAAGAGGCACATCCGCACCTTATAGTCGTACCTGGTACCCTTCGCCACCAGTGGATTCAGGAGCTCAAAACGTTTTTTCTCCCCAAAAGTGTCGACATCTTAGTATATGACTCTCCAAAATCGGGCAACTCTGCCTTTTGGCAAGAAGGAGGGCCATTATCTACTTCAAAGCAAGGCCTTCAAAACATCATTATCATCGCTAATCATACGGTACGCCCATGCCATGTATTATTCCACATTTTCTAATACTTTACAAATTATAGTCCTTGCAAAACGATTTTAATCGAGTCTATCAAGGAAAGGTAGAGCGAGGACATCTGCCGTGGAACTTGCCCAAGAAAAAGAGCGATGCTGAGGGAACTCTTTTTGGCATCAAATACCTCACCGTCATCCTGGACGAGCTCCATCTAATGAAAAATGTGGGCCCAAGATACTTCGCAGGACTTGCCATATTTCAGCGGGCGAAGCTGCGCCTAGGCCTAACGGGTACTCCTTTGTTGACTTCTCCCAAGGTACGTTGCTTCTCACTGACTTGGTCATGACTACCGGTTGAATTGATTATTGCGCAACAGGATATCGCTTCTATGGGACGGCTCATTGGAGTGCCGCATTTCTTCACTCATGTCTCTCTAGACGAGGAACGCGAGGACGCCGCTGTTATCCGCCGTGCCAAGAAGCTTGACGATAACGGACAGTCTGTCAGACTGGCCCAAGTAGAAGCTGTACGTCGTATGCAAGCAAATTTTCAAGGTTACGTTTTGCGGCGAACTACCGATAGCGTCAACTGGGAAGGCAAAACGTTGCTGAATTTGCCACTTCACAAGACTATCAAAGGCGTGCTGAAGCTTACGCCTCGAGAAACTCGTATACTTGATGCCAGGGCTCAAGCGGCGAAGGAAAGGTTAGTTCTATGCTGAATACTTAGTGACTTAAAGCCTGATATTTTGGTCAGCGTCATGTCCGCAAATGATTCCGGCAAAGTACAAACAAAGGTAATTCTGATATCGAGTTTGATCTGATAGCGCTGACGCTAGGATTCCTGTAGCAATTTTATTTAGAATACCGCATGGCAGTATGCTTTGCAAACGATACAGATAAGGAGGATGAAGGTGAAGAGCAACCGACCGACAATGATCTTAGTAAGAATAAACGGAACGAGAAGGAGAAAAGCCCCAGGTTTAGCAGCCTTGATGATTGGGAAAAGGTCAAGTCAACTAAGATGGACGTTGCTGCAAGAATTATGCGCCATTATTCTTCCTGCGACCATGCCCCCGATGTCTATTTTGAAGACGGTGAACCCATTTTCCCAGAGCCTCCTGCTCTTCCACCCGGTACTATCTCGAAACGCACCAGAAAACTGCTATGCTATAACGAGTTCTGTTCGTTAACGCCAATCTTCCAACAGGTGCGGTTTTTGCTGGACAGATTGATTATCGAAGATGTTACTAATATTTTATAACAAGGTTTTGCAACTATATGGTGTCAAAAGCCTTAGCATTGATGGCAGTATGCCCTTCGAGAAGAGAGACAAAATAGTGGCACAGTTTCTGGAAGACGAGGGACCTCCTATTCTCATCTTTTCTAGCGTCGGATCAGCAGGGCTCAACTTGTCAAAGGCTACTGTCGTCCTTTTCCTGGTGCGTCTCATTTATGAGTATTCTCACCATCCTTTCTGATCGCTTCTAGTCTCAACCTTGGAGCGCTCAGGATGAACGTCAAATTCGTGGCCGTGCTCATCGGCAACCTCAGCAAGAAGTAGTCAGATCTATTCATCTTCTCGCTGCAGATTCCGCGGATCTTATATTGAATGATATGGCTCATGGCAAAAGAGACATGTTCGATGCCTTTGTTAATAAGGAGCTTGGTGAAGGTGACGTTTTCGATTCTTTGATAATAACTCGTTCTCTTGACAATTTTATATATCTAGAACTTCAGAACCTCTTAAGCGGCAAGCCTGTAGAGGAGGCAGATGGCGAAGACGTCTCTGAAGGTGAAGGCAAAGTTTTGCGGAAGAGAAAAAAGGCCGCCAGAAAGCAAAACCCACAGAAGCAGCAACGTCTAGAGGAACTACAAGACAAAGCACCAGTTCCTTCTGCCGATGCAGAAATAGCGATGGCTCCAGAAAGAGAAGACCATTATCGGTCAGATGCATCTATGGTTTCCTTAGCTCCAAGCGCCGGCGTTCTTTACACCAACACCAACTCTTCTAGAGCGTCTTTGACATCTGCTGGTAAGTCTTTCAGATATAAAAATACTATACGTCAAATTATTTCCTCATTTACAGATGAGGGTATCATTGATGAGAGCAACGCAAGCATTCCAGATACTAGTTCTGAACCGTCTCATTTTCCGACAAGGGAATCAAGTCCGATCTTCTATCCGTCTTCTGAGGATGAAGAAATAAATTCTATTCCTCAGAGACGCGAGGAAGTTTCGTCTCTTCCTGAGGAGCCTGACCTTGGTAACCAGAGTACGTCGATTTTATTCTATTCTCATCAAGTAATTCATCTAATCTATATCCAGCTGGAAGAGCCGCTAGACCTACGAAGACTGGTAAGTAGATATAATACCTGAATATAGTATTCACGTATTCAGTACTCTTGTTTTAGATTCACGACCACGTCTTTTTCTGCTCAAGCAACCAACAAAGGCGTATCCGACCATCCATGAACCTGCATCTAAGCAAGCTCAGCCATTAATGACGGCTTCTGTTCTTACAGATCAGACTCGCCAATTAACTAAAGGATCCCTTCTCTCCTCATCAGCTAGGCAAGCGCCTCGGGTTCCTTCCTCAAGAGCGTCTATGACGCCATCTGATCCTCATCCTCCACATCCTACGGAAGTAGAACATGCCACTCGAACCTCTTCTGATCAGCATCGAGGTTCAGCACAGCCGTCTGCGACGCCCTCTGTCTCCACAGCCGAGAAGCAAAATCTGCGAAGAAGCCTCGGTCTTCAGTAATGTTACCTGATGTCCGACATTCTGTGCAAGCAGCGTCTGCACCTGGGCTCTCAGATGACCAACGGCAACAGCAACGCCCCTCTATGATTCGATCACGCCCTAATCCATTTGCACGTCCATCGCAAGCGTCTGCACCTCCTCCGTTGCAGCCATCTGCGCTTCCTCTGTCCCCGGCGTCTATGACTCCTCCATTGCAAATGCATGTAACGCAATCATCTGGAATGCAAATTGCCTCCTCTAGGATACAATCACGTCCTCATTCTCTTACAAGGCCACAAACTACGACAGCACTTGAGGCCGATTTACGACGTGGAGGTTCGTCTAGCCACAGTAAGATTATTCTATATTTAACGTGAATTATTCTCAACCTATCATATCTTCTGAACTAGTACCAAGCCATCGACGGAGAAGAGACTTGGACGACGGTGAATTATCTCCGGTGCATCCCAGTACCTTGAAGAAATTCCACAAATATCGGTCACGCGGTGTATCTAATGATTTTCCCCTTGAAAAATTTGAGCGCTCAATCGACCCCTTTTTTACATGTTACTATATGGCTACCTGAGATTTACGACTAACCCTGTATTACGGAGATTTTATCAATCGAGATATTCTGCAAAATAAAACAACTCCATGCCGCTATCTAATTCACCTGACCTCAAGATCTCTATCAAGATCCACTACCAAGCACTAGTAAAATTCGGCACCGCTATCTATTTTATCCTAACCTATGGCCTCCTAGACGGACCGGCTCGCCTATTTGCTCTTCCTGTATCGTATATATTATGAAAACTAAGGTATTCGGGTTTTCATAACCTTCGCTATCTTCACTATGTCTGATCTCTATCTCACGCTCCCCACTAATCTATATCTATACTCTCCGAGAATTTACTCGAGTAGCCAAACAATTACAGAACGACAACCTGGCTTTTCTTTCGCTTCGTTTTAACTGGAGAAACCGAGGAACACCAGGTCTTCCTCGATACAACCTCAAATCTTATTACGCCGAACCACAGAATTTCCGTGGCAAGAGATTTTGACTCTCTTATTGCCATTCTCTCCAAAATTATCGTAGAATGTTCAATCAGCGTCAATCTCATGCCCAATCAAGCCGAGGTTTTAACGACAAGCATTCATATGAGTTATCCAATTTCAATAGATGGCGTAAGTGATATAGTCGACTTGATCAATATTATTATACTAATATTCTTTCTTTAAACAAAGGCCACTCACTGGGTTTCGATGCATAAGATTCCCAATTTTAAATTTGGTTACTGGGGCGCTCGACACATGATTCATATATTCTTTCCTCACCTATACTCTAAAGATCGTTCAGAACCTCATCTCTCTTGGGAAGAGGTGCGCGAGTTTTACGAGAAAGGCCTTCGCCCCGCGGTAGCTTTACACCATCCCTACGATGTCTCTGACTGGCCAGGAACCCTTGAAGCTGAATATTTTCGTGCGCGCCAAAACTCAGGCCACATGTCCTATGGAACGAAGATTCTTCCTCATTGGGATCGAGACGAGCTTATTGATAGCCTTCGACATGTTCTTGAAGAGGCTGACGTTCAGTGGGCCCATGATTTTTTCTTCATGCATACAATTCGCGGCACTAAACATGCGACCCAACATACCCCTTATGATGAAGAGCTCGCTCAGTTAGCCATTATGGAGTATCTGGCAGAGGCGAACATTCCTGCAACAGCCATAGAAGAGGGCGAGTGGGTCGTCGATATTGGGCTAGAGTTTTTAGCATGGAGGGCGCTTGTCTTCAATGGCCGACAACGTCTCATTTCCATATTGTCCGGCAAGCGCTGGCTATTTCCGAGACAGCTGCCGAGCGTATAACATCCCTTAGGAGCTCCCAGTATTCTAAAGACTTGGTTAGCCACCTCATGTCTGTTTCGGGTTGCAGGATAGAGCCAGGATCTCGAACGAAGGGCGACTACGACGCCATCTATTTCCAGATGTACACGACCGATAAGGCATTGACCTATAATCCCGAAAAAGGCCACCATGGCAAAGCGATAACCATGGGAACTGCTATGGGGAATACGCAGCCTCCTCAATTCATCAGCGGTCTGTTAAAGACCTATACCAGTGCCGTTCGGGACAACTCTTCCAATGCTCGCGTTGAAGTTCGCGTACCACTTACACATGCTCTTGTCGCTCTTCAAAACCTTACAAAAGAGGTTGTTAGACCATCGTTATTATCGTTCACTCAATCGGAGTGGTGGTAAGCATTTTTTTACAAAATTGAATTCTCAGAACTAATGACTCAACCAGGGTCTTTCGATCTGTGCGCCTGGCGGCGTTCAGTCAAATTCTATCTATGCAACAAGCGTCACCGCCAGAGCTTCGCGTTAAAGAGAACTCTCTTCTGTTAACCGCAGCTATCGTCTGGCTAATCAATGGCCTTCATTCTCGCCCGGACGACAAGTCGGCTTCTCGTTCACTTATGAGTGCCGTTCTTCCAGTGACTCACGAGGAGGACGTTGATGAATCGACTCTTATCTATCCAGAGGCTAGCCGCATTTCCAACGGATCAGATGATGGCGAGGAGGATGACGCTATTGCGGAAAGGGCGTATAATCCTTTTGGCCTTATCTTTCTCAGGCGCCTTGCTTTGAGCGTGCCTTCCCCTAGAATAGAAACGGAGGGCCTGAACTCTCTTCTTCTGCATTTTTCCATTTTTTTGGTGCTTCGCTCGAGACATTCGCTTCAAATACCTCAAGCGGGTATTATTCCACGTAGTCAGCTCCCCAAACGCGACATAGTGCCTAACAAGATGCAAAGAACGCCAACGTACTACAATTGGTCTGGTGAACCGGAACAACCTATTTTCAATCTTGCTCAACAAGGCCACGCTTTACCTCCACCTGTAGCCGACAGCGCTCCGATATGGACGAGGATGAGCCGGAGGAAACGGGAGGTATTGACGAGCAAATTTCTACAATTTGGCGACAATTTCTTATCGATCTCGCTGTCAAATCTCCTAATCCTCGGGGTCCAGGAAAGTCGTCTTATCTCAAGACGACCGATAGGCTGTCTATCGGAGAGACTTTTACAAGAACTTACGACTTAGCGATATATGGACCACTTGCCAATACAAGATCGGCAACCAGGTCGATTGGGATAAGGCGTTTCAATATCTTTTTCCTCCCTATCGACACCAAACCCCAGCTAACGTACAAAATTATACTCAGTGCCGTTATTTTCAGAAATGGAAAGAAATAACGGCTACTGCTGATCGAAAAACTGTTAACGCTATACGAACGGCAATCTGGAGCAAGTTTTGGGCATTGTCTTGGATTCCTCAAGCTTCACAAGACAGAATCTGGCCAGTTGGTGATAATTTAGCAGCATTTACTCGCCTTCCACTAGGTTCAAGAGGTCCAGCTCCTCGCATTCTCGTCAAGAGCAAGCCCATCTGGATTTCGAACAAGTAAGCTTTCTTTGACTGTGCATTTGAAACAATCTAACCGAACCGACGATTAAGCAGTGAAGATTAGTTTGTTTTGCTGTCTCTATCTTCCT